>CAIGRP010082954.1:0-18186 GCA_903798385.1 Fraxinus cuspidata
AACCAACCTAGAAAATATTTTCCAACCAAAAAATTAAAAAAATGTTTTCCTCCAAAATGTGGAAAATTTGAAAAGTTGGAAAATATTTTCCCGGGAAAATGTAGCCTATCAAACACTGCAAAAGTTGGAAAATAGAAAAAATTTTCAAAAATTTTTCATTTTCCATGGAAAATAAACCTTATCAAACAGGCCTAAGTGAAATATTTTACGGGAGGACTGAAAAAATATAACAATATAAAGGAGAATGTGGAAATATTTTCACGTCCTTAACATTTACGAGTAGTAAAACATAAGGTGAAATAGGCATGTGTTTATTATAGTTATAAAACATTTTTACAATTTTTATGAAATAGGCACGTGTTTTTGTTAAAATAAAGACATTTTATTTATGAGATAATTATGCCATCTGCATTTCCTACTTTTATAGTGGTGAATTTTTTTTTTAATTTAGATCCTAACCTCATTGGTAGAACGCAGGCAATATGTGTGAAATTGAGCTTGAGCGACCCCACTATATCTGTAAAATTTTGTATCTAATTAATAAACCCAGGCTTTTGGCTAATAATCAAAAGCATGTTTTCCTACCAACTACCCATCCTATTGCTCGTTCCTTCTCTTGTTTGGAGTTTTAGGTTGGGGTTGAAGCAAACCATGTCATTCACAAAGATCAAGTGAAAATATGCAAGTACTTACTTGTAATTCTTTTGCAGAAAGATCAAGCTCTCTGCGCATAAGGACTTGACGGATTACAAAGAATGTTCCAACCCCAAGCAACGCAAGTAGTAAAAGCAGGTATGAAAGCTGGATTCCCAATTCAAATAACTCCCCAACCTCATAGACGACATTTGTTCTTATATCTTCACTTGCTTGTACCATCCGTGCCGGTATCGACCACAAACAACATGTGAAAGAAGATACAAAAATAAAAGGCCATTTAAGTCTTGTTATATCTTCATCAACTGAAAGCTTCCTTGAGAATTCTGGGACAGAATGGGGATATCAGCTTCAAAATCTATTTATAAATTATGCTTAAACTAATGCATATATACAAATGATACCTGTAAATATGACCAAAACCTAAATCTAAACATTGACAATCCAAAGAAATCAAGTAATTACGTGGAACAAAATTCCATATGAAGAAGTCATGGTTTCAACTCCAACAAATATAACTTAAAACACACCTAAAACTAATATTATATTCTTAATAGATAAATCCGTCCGGTACTGGTCAAAACTCAATGAAGATTATTGCTTTGGAGAGAAGAACTACTCTATTTTTCCGCTACTTTTGTGAATCACCATTTTCCATTTAAAAAATAATAATAATAAATAAATATTACTTGATTTTATATATATAATGCTAATTATTTAAAGGTTTCTAAGAATGCAGGAGTAATGCTGATCATCATTAGACCTTCTGATAGAAGCACCCAAAAATAGTGAGACCTAATTCAGGATTGTAAGCATGTTTGGTTGTGTAAAAACTTTTAAGTTACTTATTTTACCAAAGATGATTTTTAAAAATTACTTGTTTTACATACAAAGCTTATTTTTCTAAAGGGTAAGTCTTAACTTGCTTTCTAAAAAAGTAACTTTAAAGCACAGACATTAATGCTCTGAATAGGTGTAGATGTAACCATACGCCAAAAGAAGCTTAGATTTGTTCAATACATAACAAACCTAAACAAGAACATAAATCAGAATGAATTAGCCACTGAAAAGAAGAAATTTTATTACCTTCAAGTTTTTCCGAGGTCAAGGAAGATGTCATTTCCATTTCCTTTTCGAATGTCTGTGTCCATTGACAACCAACATTAGGCTAGTCAGAGCATATTGAATAGCGCAAGCAAATTTTAATTCGTTCTAACAAGAAGTATTGAATAAGGGTAGCATTGAATTTTTCTGTATCTAGTTTTGGGCGGACCTAGGTGTATGAACAGAAAACAATGCCTTATAATTTCCCTCGTACTTGAATTGAATCATAAAGGAATTTTAAGAAAGAATTCGGTTATACCAAGAAAATGGTTTTGCTACGCAAATGTTATTCTTAATATTTAATTAAAAATTTGGTCTACTACATCAAAATTTCATACTTTTCACTGCATTGCCAATGGAAAGATTCCGTGGCATATGAAAACACAGTCCCTTCAATCTATGTGAAACAAGCAAATAAGTGGACGATTTTCACACTTCACATCATCCATGAAATAACCAACAAGTGTTTGGATGATTGCGAATAAAATAACGAAGTACATGAATTTGTACCAAGAAACAATAAACCAAATTATCAGCAAGTAGACATAAGTCAGCGCTCAAAAGAAACAATTAGTATGTTTCGCCAACAAAAATGCAACTTGACCATTCACATCATCCCCATTTGTAACAAATATGATAGTTAAGCATTTTGTTTTTTACTCAGTTGTGCACTCTTCCTTATCACCAAACTACAAATAACTCAAATTAAACTCTTTTCTAGTTAATATATACAGTTCATCACTCCAAATATTAAGATCGCCAAAAACCAAACATAGCAAGTTATTTTTAAAAACAAATCACACATATACAGGTCATAAATGAAAATTCCATAACAAAAACTAAAAAACCCAAATTTTCAAAAGATGAACTAAGAAGATTGCAGGGTATACCCATGCCTGTAGAGATAGTTTAAGGGGTCTGAATTTGAGCTCTGTGGGTTTTCTTGAAAAGTAACACAGAGCTGTCCCATTACTATGGAAGACTGGAAATTCACAAGAAATTGGATGAAACCTGTTTCTTGGTGTTAGATTTGGGATAAAAATAGAGGTGCTGTAAGAATGTTGCGAAGGAGGTAAAAAGGTACAGTGGATTAGCATTCTCTTTTTCTATCTGCAATTTGTTAACTGTGTGCGTTTGTGTGGTAAAGATTGAATTTTGGAAGCATCAGGGGAGAAAATCTTGAATCATTTGGAAATTTTTATTTTTGAACTGTTGAGAAGATAAAGTCCTCGGTTTTATAGGTTCAGGCAATTCTTTCATGGTAAGCTTATAAACCGGGCTCAACCGGACCGGTTATTGAACCGGGATTAATTTTGTGATTTTAGTTTGAGAAAATAGTACTACTAGTCCCCAAACTATTCTCAACCTTTAAAAAAAATCAAATCGATCGCTATTATTTTCGTTATAGATGCAAAATCAATCTTCAGCCATGTAACCTTTTCAGATCTTTACTAAATAGTCATGTGATCCTCATTTTCAAACTTTATTAAGCTAATTTTCTTCTAAAAATTTGAGTCTTTTGAGAGAATTCATCATAATCATATTGAGCATATAACTTCTTGTTCTCGTCAATTTCTATCTACTCTTCAAATGTAAATAAATCTTCGAACAATCTTTTGAGATTTCAATTAACAATGACGACACAAGTTAAGCAGGGTTTGGATCGTGTAACAAGGGTTTCATAACTCAAATTAAATTGTGATTTATTTTCGATTTCACATTCATGAGATTTTTAATTAACACGACTTTAACTTTTAAACTTATAGTTATATCTATGTCCTTTAAAAAAAATAGAAGTTTTATTTTACTTTATGATCTTGCAATGATCCGTTGATTGAACAAGTGCTTTGATTGGGTCAACAATCAGGCCACATCTTATAACTATGATTGGAGGTGCAGCGTGAATTCAAATAAATTTGGGTTTTAAACATTATTTCAAAAATATAATACCAAATTGAAAAACAAAAAAGATAGTCGACATCCCAAGTTCGATGTCTAGTCTCTTCCTTGTCACCCATTTAGTCTAATCCAATCAAATTCGACTCCCTCTTTTCACTCCATCACCCCCATCCCTTTCCACCTTATAGACCTCTCTCTTAGGGCATCTCTATTGAGGGGTCAAATTTGGTGTAAAACCATTTCCAATGAAAGGTCAAATATAATCACAATACCAGTGATTGTCCATGTCTGAAGTTGGTGACGACGATATCGACGGTGATTTTATTGTGACTTATCTTCGCCTTTTTTAGTATTTAAATTTACAATTTGGTATATGTATATTAATTTATAACAAACAATTTGTTTGCATTATGATCTATTGCAATTAATTTCACACGGTTTGACAATTAAATAAATTAGCAATTTCTTTTCACATGGTTATGTATCTTATCTAATGACACATAGATGTTGTCACTCTCCTTCTATCTCAACCGACAATGTGAAAATCCCACGTTCACGTTGTAATAATACACCAAGGATAAATATATTCACACTATGATTTTTATCTGATTCACCACAATATAAACACACTCCAATCAATACACATATTTTGTAAATATTCCACAGCTTTTTTTACAAATATATCCTTTCTTAATTAATAAAAAAAAAAATACAATACACCATAGTCATTATTCCTTTCCAATATTGTCTTCTTCAAGAATATCAGGCACCCCAACCTAAATAATTCAACCAGTTTATTTTCATATTATCACTTGTGTAGTGTAGGGAATTGATGTAGGGAGGTTGGAAGAAGCGTGTCTATTCGAAGTGAATTTTGAATTTTTACTTGTGTAAAGATTTTTTGTAAGTTAAAAGAGTTTTATTTGTAAGGTAGTGGGTGCACCTTACTATTAGGGAGAAGGAAAAATGATTTTGTTTTTTTTTTTTTAATAATGGTGGTTATTTAAGTCATTTTGTTTTTCACCATTTTAGTAAATATAAAAATGTTGTGTAACAAATAAAAATTGTGGTGCGATTGTAATTACCCCTGCACCAAATACAAGAATTTTCAATAACCCCATTTGGCTCTTCTTTCAACTTTACAAAAATTGTTTCTTCCATCGGTGTCTTTTTTTAATATTTTAGTATTCATAGATTTTAATTGATTTATAATTATTTTAATGTGATTTTAAATATTATTTAATATTTATTTTAAAATTGTAATATATTAATAAGTAATAATTATTTAAAATAATTTAGCCCTCGTTTGGGCTCCATTATTTCATACATATATTTTTTTTCTTATTTTTAATCACATATTTTTCAGTGAAATAATATTATACACAAATTCAAAAAATTTCTTATTTCTTAAACAAATAATTTTTGGAAAATCATTATTCCAAAATATATTTTTTCCAAAATCTGTTTTTAATGGAGCCCAAATAGGGGGTTAATATAATTTTTATAGTTTTTGTTTTTTTAAATTTATTAATAAATGTAATATTTTAGTTCATTAAATATAATTTCTAATTTAACAATTTTATAATAATATAATTTGTAATTAAATAATTCAAAATAAAATTTAGTGTAAGATTGGTGTAAAATCATCTTCGATGATAGTGTAAAATTACATCAATTTTGATGTAGACTATTGAAGATTCTCTTACTCATTTTCCTTGTTGTCTCTTCTTTACCCTCTTCCATTGATTTATTTCACAAGGTGCAAAATAATTTTCAAAAATTCGAAAGATATGCCCCAGTTTGATATGGATCGAAATCTTGATTTTAATTTAAGTTAAATTTAATAGTTAATTTTAACAACACATTTTATGAGATAATAACTTTTTAACCATATATTTCATTAACTTGTATCAAAATTTACTAAAAATCTTAATCTTAACTATATCAAACAAAAGCATAACAATATTTGAAGAATATGGAAATATATTTTTTACGCATAAATTAAGTGGCATGTTCAGGTGAAGGGGGTCCCACCTATGCCGATTCGACATCAATTATTCAATTGGATTGGACTTATTGAATTATGGACTTGGGATCGGTCCATCAACCTACTTGACCAATTTGCCTCCTATATGTACGTGAGTTCATTCACGACAAATGTTGATGAAATCTCTAACCCAAACAAAATATCATCTTCTTTTCTTGTTCTCGTATTATCTCTTGTCCGATCGTTATTTTGACCGTCGAGTGCAAATGGTAGTTAGAACTTTTTTCAATCGACGGTCTTTGCCTCCTAATTGGGTATTCCAATGAGTAGACGGCGTCTGTGTAGAAGGAAGATGCATGAATTCTATTAACGTATTTTTTGAAGTCAATATTATCTTTTAACAATTTTTGTCCTTTAAGATGTCAAAATTTTATGCTTCATTTTGCTCCATCTTGAATGGTAAATTGTGGAAGGGACAGGTGAATTTCTCGAACTCGATTTGAATCTTTTAATTTTAATTTTATATTTTTCAATTTGAATAAAAACAAAGTAAAGGAAAAATGAAAAAAAAGATAAATAAATAAACAAAGTGAAACAAGAAAAACAAAGACACAATCAACCGGTAAGGTAGTTGAGACCTCCGCCCACCTTCGATGAATCCAAGAATCCCATTCTATTTTCCTCCCAAATCACACTTGAAAATCCACTCCTCTTTCACATCTCTCTTCTTTCTCCCTCGCATACACGCAGCAAAACAATGTCTCACCTCCTCCACACCACCTTCGTCCCCACCACGTCTCCCTCCCTCCACCGCCCACTAACCCGAACCACCCACAACTCGACCCGGGCCCTCCAAATCCACTCTAAGATCAGAGAAATTTTCATGCCGGCGTTGAGCTCCACCATGACGGAGGGAAAAATCGTCAGCTGGATCAAGTCGGAGGGGGAGAAGCTCTCCAAGGGCGATTCGGTGGTTGTGGTGGAATCCGACAAGGCGGATATGGATGTCGAGTCCTTTTACGATGGGTACCTCGCCGCCATTATGGTGGAGGAGGGAAATTCTGTTCCCATTGGTTCCCCCATTGCTCTTCTTGCTGAATCAGAAGATGAAATCGCTTCCGCCCTAGCCCAGAAATCATCCTCCTCCTCCGCCGCTACCACCACCGCCAACAACCCAGCCCCCGTTCTCGCCCCAGATAGTGTTGCTAGTGATGTTACCCCCAGTGCCATTACAAGTGCAAATATTAGTAGCAGAAGCTCTGTTGCTAATGTTGCAATGGGGTCCTCAGTGCACCCTGCATCCGAAGGGGGAAAAAGGGTCGTGACATCCCCGTACGCGAAGAAATTGGCAAAGGAATATGGGGTGGATTTGATTGGACTAGTGGGAAGTGGCCCTAATGGGAGGATAGTGGCAAAGGATGTGGAGGAGGCTGCAGCTGCAAAAGTAAGTGCAGGTGGTGCTAGTGAGGCCACTAAGCCGAGAAGTGGTGGTGCTGCGGTGGAACTGGGATCTGTGGTTCCATTTACAACAATGCAGAGTGCAGTGAGTAGGAATATGGTGGAGAGTTTGGCTGTGCCGACGTTTAGAGTGGGGTATACAATTACCACAGATGCACTGGATGCTTTGTACAAGAAGGTAATCTGGTGAATGGTGATCTTATTAACTGATTTACGAATAAATTGATATTTGAAAAAAATTCAGTTTTTTGAGCTCTACTAAATGCAGTAGTTGAATGATCTATACTTGCTGGAGTAGGAATCAGTAAAACAATTGTCGTGCTAGTGAACACTGTGAGACAAAGCTTTAAAATTTCCGATTTGATGAATATATGTTCTGTCAATTACTGATAGATTAGCATAAAGATTTCTTTGGCAATTTCACGGAGTCAATTACTGATTGTGATAGTGAATGATTGCATAATTCAGATATTGTAGGTAGAAGTGGAAATAAGTCAGTGTAGATTTTTAGAAAAAAAATAGATCTCTTTTAAGAAATGGAATGTGCGAAAACGCAGGCTCGTTCATCAAAGAAATAAGCGGAATCAACTGAAAATTACTTGAATAAAGAGAAGGGTGGAAATTTATTTCAACGTTGAAGATTTGATGCGATGGTGCTTGTTTTTGTTATCATGTTAAGTTGTTCAAATTGTTTAATGAGTAACTTATATCAAGCATTTTTAGGTCAAGTCGAAGGGAGTGACCATGACTGCAATTCTAGCGAAGGCAACAGCGCTTGCACTGGTTAAACATCCCGTTGTGAATTCTAGTTGTCGAGATGGTAAGAGCTTCACATACAACAGCAGTATCAACATTGCGGTTGCTGTTGCCATCGATGGTGGTTTGATTACACCGGTGCTTCAAGATGCTGACAAAGTGAGAATTAGCCTAGTATTGTCAATTTTATGATCAGCCTATTACGGTTTTTATGTTCTCACTTTCTCTAGTGACACAGTACATTAAATTGTTTCTCATTAAACTTGTTCGTAGATTGATATATATTCCTTATCAAGAAAGTGGAAAGAATTAGTAGATAAGGCGCAAGCAAAACAACTGCAACCTCACGAGTACAATACAGGTATATTTGTTATTTGATTATTCAAACCGATTTTTTTTTTTTCAACCAAGAGCTTGTGGCTGAAACATGCTTGCGCATGCACGGACACACAAATAGTACTTGAGGATCGGAAAATGCAGTTTTATAGTAATACCGAGCAATTCATGCAATATGAAACCAAATTATATCTTTTAATAAACAAAGTGTCATTTTTCATTTTCAATTGATTGGAGCATAGATGCAAACATATTTGCTTTTCCGGTGTGAACTTGTTAACTTATTTATCACTTGTACATTTGCATCATTTTTGAATAATACACTTGTGCCTATTGTATGCATGAGTGGATATTAACTTATTAGGAGCATGGTTAAATCTGTCGCTAGAAACTTGAATGAGCTGGGCTTGATCCTATACTGAACAAGCTTTTGAGCATGCGTTCCCAGTAGGTCTTATATTTTGAGTGTTTTACCAAGTTCTTGTTTATTGTCATTTTACAACTCTGAGCAGGCTATAATTTCTCGATAATCTGTCTTTCTGAGACAGAAAATTAGAACACATTCATTGCTATGCACGAGAATGCAAAAAAATTCACTGTAATTTGGTTTTACTTTCTCAAATTTAGGCCCCATTGGATTTCAATTCTTTTACCTGATTTAATCTTGAAACATCAAACCTGATAAATCACTTTTGTAATAAAATGTTTGATTAGCATTGGAAAATCTATTATTTACTCATCAAACTATTTTATTTCTTAAAAAAAATTTTTTGTTTATTGGTCAAATAATCATAATCAATTATGAAATCCAAATGGGACGGAGCGTAAGGATTCAAATGTAATCTTACAGAGAACCTCTATATTCCCAATGGTAAAATGGTTTGGAATGGTTTGGACCAATGTTTTGAAAACCGACCAGATCATCGACCCGGAAAAGGTGAAGGGTCAAGGGTCAACCGGGGTTGAACCGGGATCGATCGGATGCAATAAATACATACAAAATAATAAAATACTATGAAAATAATAAATTTTTTTAATTTTCATAATAACAAATCAAAGTAAATCTATCTTTGTTAATTATATTCGTTATCTTACAGTCTCGATACTTCAAAAATTAAAAATCAACATATTAAAATAATTTACTTTGTTAAATTAAAATAATTTAAACTTATAGAAAATGATATATAACATTAATATATTAATAATCAAGTTCAATTTAAGTTGGATTTGAAAATTAAATAAATGAAATGGTGAGGGTGAATATTACAATTTAATTAGTTGAGATTCCAAATCAAATTAGTCAATTAAACATACATTTGAACAATGANATTAAATAAATGAAATGATGAAGATTAATATTACAATTTAATTAGTTGGGATTCAAAATCTAATTAGTCAATTAATGTACATTTGAAAAATGATTTTAATGGGCATTTTAACATTTTTTTTTTGTTATGTCACTATTCCATATTGGAAGTTTATGAAACTATTGGCGATAACATCATCTATAAAAGATATTATCACACATTGGAAGTTTATGAAATTATTTGAGAGAAGTGCATCTATAAAATGAGCATGACATCCAATAAATCTTTATGGGCATTTGAATTGTTATAATTATAATTTATGAAGCCTATCCATGAAGTTAAAATTTTTTAATCTAAAAAAAAGAAAATCGGTAAAACTGCTCAAAACCGTGACCAGTTCACCGGTTTACGGTGGAACCGGCCGGTTTAATGGGTTTTGGGTGGTTTTGTAATAATTAATTAACCGGGCATAATTTGGCCCGGTTTTGGGTCCGGTTCCCGGTTTTTCCCGTCGGACCGGCCGGGCCGGGCCGTTTTTGACTATATTGGTTTGGACATTCAACTGTTCTCTTCAACTTGAAGGTGCCCTCAAAACTCTTAGCATTCAGCTTTTGCACAATTTACAACCCGAATCAGTAATCACCAACCTCGTATTTTAACTTGAACTCACTTGAAGAAAACATGCCGTTTACGCTATTTGATTGTGATCTCAACTTGTTGGAAAACAACCATGACTTTGAAAGAATGAAATAAACAAGAACTGTGCAAGTGTAATGACGATCTTCTGCGGGATGGATTGTTCTGCAGCTTTTTTCTGCTTTCTTGTTGATTTTCTAGTCACACATTTTCGCTTTTCGATCTTGTGCTGAAGTCATGCTATTATATTTCTTCAATCCCCTATAAAACTTGCTTTGCGCGGTTTACAGGTACGTTTACCCTATCTAACCTTGGAATGTTTGGTGTTGACCGCTTTGATGCCATCTTACCTCCGGGAACTGTAAGTGTTCAAACTTAAGCTCCAAAGCATTCTTTCCACTAGATTAGTCGACTAGATATTGTAAATTCTCTCTTTAAATGCATTAGAGCATGTTAGTCTAAGCTTATTTGCTGGCATTTTTACAGGGTGCAATAATGGCTGTGGGTGCATCTCAACCCGCTTTGGTTGGTACAAAGGATGGTCGGATTGGCCTGAAAAATCAAATGCAGGTAGATTCTTGGTCATTTCAGTGCTTATAAATTGTGGATCTTACAGTTCGTATGAATAATAAGTGGGTAGTAATGTGTAGATAAAAAGTACGACCGATCATTTTAAGTAACAATTAAAGCTTTCCCAAACATGCTCTTAACTGCGACACGTATAACAAAATTTTGCTCTTACTTCTTTTTACTGACCTTCAAATGCAATTCTTCCAGGTAAATGTTACTGCAGATCATCGTGTGATATATGGCGCTGATCTGGCAGCTTTCTTGCAAACCTTGGCTAAGATAATCGAGGACCCTAAAGATCTCACTCTTTAGTTTCATATCGACAAGAGAGGTTCATGTTTTTGTTAGCTTATTAGCTTTTCTACTAGAGCTCGATGGCATAACCTTGTCGAAGAATTCAGAAGTCAATCTCCTTCGGAAAAAGCTGGAAACTGTTTCTCGAGTTAATACTGTTAAATAGTTGCAATTAAGTGCTTTTTATTGTTTCATCGGTTCATTATAAAGTTTTGGCTAAATTTGTTCAATCGATTTTATTTGGCTTGGCATGTAGAAGAAACTTGTGACACTGAAATTGAGTCTCTCTTTTGAACTGTTACGCTAATTTTCTATCAACTCGACGTAGTTATATTTTTCATTTTCAAACCATCATGTAATGCTTCTTCTTGCTCGTATCAAATGAATCAATATGACAGTAAAAATGATTTGTTTGGTAAGCTAGACTGTAATTGACAGTATTAAGAGTTTATTTGGTTAAGCTTAAAAGATGTAAGCTACTTTTTTTAAGTAATTTTCCTCCTTTTATTCCCACAATGGCCCAGGGCAGGGTCGGTGGGGGGCCCTCAAGGTTGGGGTTCAACTTTTTCATACTTTGAGAGTTAGATAAGTTATTTGTTTCCGACTTTTGCAAATAACAGAATTATTATTTTGAGAATTACTTATGTACCTATGAGTAGGGATGACAAAAAAGCTAATCGGCTAGAGCTCGGCCTGGAAAAAGCCCGAATCGGCGGCTCGTGGCTCGGTTCCACCGAGCTGAGGCTCAGGCCAAGCCCCCATTTTGGGGCATCAGCTCGAGCCAGCCCGTGAGCCGAGTATTTAAAAAAAAAAAAAAATTTTTTTTAAAAAAGGAAAAATTACAACGCAGCTAAAATTATAGCAGTTGCCAATCACAATTGTTTTTTTTTTTTTTAATTTTAGCTGTATTTTTTTATATGTTAATATTAAGTTATTATTTATAATATGTATAAATTGCATAAATTTTAAATTCATTAAAAAAATTTATAACAAATTTTAAAAAAACACGAGTCGGCTCGGCCTGTTAAGGCTCGAGTCGAAAGCTCGGGCCGAGCTTTATTTTTTTGGTCGAACTTTTGCTCGGCTCGGACAAAAAAAAACTCGAACCTGCTTTGCTCGAGCTGAGCTCGATCTTTGAGTTATGACTCGTGGTTCCACTCGACTCGTTGACATGGCTACCTATAAGTAGGCATTTTAAGCTTAGTAGAACATGATTTATAGCGTCTCAATAGTCATGTTGGTGTGTTTTATTACATGCAAATTGATTTTCTTTTTTCATCAAATATTTGACATGCAAATTCTTCATAAATAGCTAACGACAAGTAGCTGATAAATGTTAATTTTACACTTATTTAAGTAATCAAACGTGGCTTTGTTAGTATTATTGTATATTGATACTTAATTATTTTTCATTTTTTATTATGTTAGGAGAAAACTCGAGATCGAATCAAGAAGGACGAACTTTGGATATAATATGCAAATGTTCTCCACTTCAAAAATTTGAAGGACTAGAGTGCATAATTTGAAGAATTTGGGCATCAATGTCAAGAAACCAATTTAGTTAAACCTTGCCAAGAATTCGAATTGGTTTTAAAAAGCTGGGAAGAAAACGAGATTGGATACACACTTACAAGGGAGAAAATACAGACGGAAGACAGCCAAACACGGATGGCAGAAGGCAAATATATATTTTCCAAATTTTGTTCAATTACTGAATCGAAAATTTGTGCAAGGATTTGGAAAATTAATCACGTTCCGTCAAATTTACCGAAAGATTTACATTGTACAAGGAAGAAAAACAAAGGGAAATTGTTTAGATTCGTGTGACGAAGATCAAAAATAGTTCGGAGTAATTTTATCTTGTTGATTGTAATTAAACCCAGTGATATCTTTTAAACCTTGTTTGTTTAATTCCGACGTCATGAGTGGCCAAGTGTTTTTATGTTAGGATGACGATGCAGTTTAGGGTTTTCAATATTTGTTTAATTCAAAGATTCCATGCCACTTTAATACGTGTTAATTAATTATTGTGTGTTTAATACTTCAATTGCCTTCGTAACAATTGATTGATTTAAGGATAGTACGGAAACTGAGAGATAATGTATGATTCTAACTCATGCAATAATTAACATAAGTATTATATGAAATCGGGAGATAAATATAGGCTTTGCGATCTGTATTGAATTCTTATAAGTTAATGCGTTCATATGCAAATCTACATAAATATATAGTAAATTCGAGCATATAAATATGATTAGTATTTCGCGAAAGAGATCATTAACTACATTAAGTTAATTCGATCATTGACATGTATGAGAGGTGGCAGAATGAATTGAAATAGATGCATGATTAATAATCTAAGTGAAATCAGAAATCTTAACTACCTAATCTCATAATCTTATCAATCGTGTTAATTTGATTTAGTTACTAAGTTTAGTAGAGCTTTCGTTACAAAACATAATTTGATTTGATAATTGGTTACCGTTTTACTTAAATTGAAGCTAGGTTAATAAAAAAATATTAAAATATATATAAAAAAAATAAATAAATTTGATAGCACATAGTAATATCAATACTTGAACTTAAAAAAAATACTTTATTATTTGTCACAATCCTTACCCTTGCGAAATTTGACAAATGGTGGCCTTTTGTATGAATCTAATAAGATGTTAACAATATCATTTAAAAAGTGTTAGCCATTAGAGAATAAATACATCAACTCGCCTCCTAACGTCTGATCGAGTTTTTTATGACATTTTTAATACTGTACAATTTTTATAAATGAATGACGAATAGATTTGAACCCAAATCGATCTCTGCGTGTTATGACATATGTAACCATCTAATCACAGCTAGCATGCTATAAAATGGGGTCACAAAGTTTTCTAAACATTATTTTGTGATAATTATGATAATTTGCCACTCAACTCAATGATACAACTTTGATTGGGACCCACCCAAATTAATGTATCCAATCTTTCACTCTCATAAACAAGACATTTAGTGTAACAAGTTGAACTAAAAATGTTTAAACGTAATTAATAACCAAACCTTCCATACTTCCAACCACCCCAATTAATTCTTCTCACACTCTCTTTACACAAGCCAGACACACAAATTCATGGCCATTGAAGAAGAAGACTTCAGCTTCCCCGCCACCACCGCCGATGCTCAACTACGCTTCATCGACTCGCCACCCCTTTGGCGCCCCATTTCCGTCCCCCCACCACATAAAAAACCAGAAAGATTAGTTGACAAAGAAGAAAGCAGAGAAACTTACAACAACAATCAAAGAAAGAACTTTTCTCGTGGTATGAAGATGGAGAGGAGAGAAGAAGACGATGACATTGATGACGAGCTTGAGGAAAAAATGGACATGTTGTGGGAGGATTTGAATGAAGAATTCTCAAGAAAACTTGTGGCAGATTCTGGTATGTCTTCATCTGATAGAGATGTGCAAATTTCGCGTGTTAAAATCTTAAAGTTGTCGAAGCCTAATGGAAATTTGCTGTCTGGCAAAAAACTAAGCATTGTATTGCTTATGAAGATGTTGATGAGAAAGGTTTTTTTTGTACATAATACTCGTAGTTCTATCAAGAACCGGGCATGCTGACATAAACATATTTGTCCATCATGCTTTTCATGCACATTTGAGTTTTTTAATTTCATATTTTCACAAATTAAATTTATTGAGGATGGTTGAAGGGATTGTATGTATATCTTTTAGCGTTTCAACATTTTTTGTTTGGTTGATAAGTAGAAGAAATGTTTCTCGAGAGAATGATGAATTCATTTTGTGTACGAACAAGGAAGCTATGAGTAATGCAATTATAAAACTCATGGAGGGAAATTTCCGATTTGATCATTCAACCAATCTCGTTCAGGCGGCTAAGAAATCGAGAACTCAGGATGAGCCAACAACTTATTTCACGAGTGTACAACTCATTCATAAGTGTGATATGATCTCGCTAGAACCGTCTAGTCAATAATTTGATAAATGGTTCCTCGGTTTTGCATCATGTGTCCATCTTGGATAGAGATGTTAATTTGATTCATTGAATCATTTGAAGGATCAAAGAAAGTGACAACTTAATTTGAGTTTATAAATTGTAATAGGTACAAGTGTATGGTAGAATAATTTGTTTAATTTGATGATTCCATTGGCCTTTGATTGCTTGAATGCCTAATTATTTGTCTTCACATAAACAAACTTTTTCAAGCTGTAAAGCGCATGCAGACAATTTATGACAAATAGAATTACCAAAAATTGGGGGAACAAATGGAAAAATGCCAAATACTATATGAATCTTAAAATAGCAAAATAGCTGTGCAGAGGTTCGCAACCTTTCACTCAAGGAGCTCTTAAGTCCCCAACTTACCAAAACATAGCAATCATGTCCCGGACGTTTAATTTTCTTAGCCGCAAGGTCCTAGACGAAACACATCCTATTAACAATTATCTCAAGTTCTATTAGAATCATATAGAACTATGGCATTTTTTTTTTTTTTCCGATGCCAAAAATTAATTTTTTTAATTCAACCAAATTTCCACGAACCACAGACGAAATAAAAATCAGAATAAAATAAACCCAATTATAAGTGACTGTAACAAGTAGTAGAGAAGGATGCCAGTTCATGGGCCTCTTTCCCTTTGAACTTTACTGAAGTTAGTAAATAATCAATAAAATTGAACTTTTCTTTGAAGATACTAAATTTCTTTCAACGGCATTAGCCTACATATCACATAAATCCATCAATGTCTAGTACAGAAAGTGAATGACCAACCAAAATATATCAATCTGAGAACAAAATGGCACCCAAAATTCTAAAAAATACAAATTGGAATTGAATTATCATTATTGAATATCTGGTACAAAAATATTGGGTGCTTCATTTTTCTATTTTCAATATGATATTGGAGATTAAAATGAACATAGGCTCTATGAATTTACTATCCCTTTACCCCTTCAAGTAGAATGAGGAGCCACCAAAACTGAACTTGTTTTTCTTGTTTTCATGTCAATCAAAGCAGTATGCATCTATCATTCTTCATGGTTATTTGGCAATTTACATTCATTGTGTGATGTCAGAATCACCACTATGCAACTTCACAAACCACTTGGAAAGAAACAGTTTACCCGTGGTGATTCATGGTGATTCATTTTGTACCAAAAAAATGAATCGATTTCTCAGATATGGCTCAACGTTGTCTTGAAACTATGCCGTTTCATGTATGGTGATATTCCTTTTCTCCTCGGATCTGTGATGGAACAACTTCGCAATCTTTCGCCTCTCGCAGTCCTGTAATACACGTGAACTGGCTTTAGACTGACAATACCAAGAAAGAAAAATAAGCTAAAATTTCATTATACTATCCCATCTTGTCTAGGACCACATTCCAAACATGCACTAAAATGCACAAAGAAACCCAAAAGGTTTGGTCAACTTTGCCTTACAGGTTTTGCTCGTTCAGAGTTAAGATGCTCACCTTGAACATATTGAGATAAAAGGGCTTCTCGGGGTTCATCCTTCTCAACTTGTGATATGTATAGGCAAAACTCAGCTGGTCACGAGGAGTGAACTGTTCCACCTCGTTAAACCAAAGGCAAGAGAACAAGTTTGACATAGGCGTGTGGGCCCTAACGATAAAAGACCCTTCAGGTACATCTGTTAAAAAAAAAGACATTATACACGGACAGATTATGTTGAGAGAAAAGAATTCAAACAAAATGAAAATGAAAAATCATACTGCTGGGAAGAAGCTTGTTCGGATCCGATGCATTAAATTTTTTCATCCCATCATTTTGATAGAAGGCAAATTGTTCGTCTATAACAGTATGGTTGTACTTGTTAAGCTTCTTATTTTGGGCAACCTCTTCCCACAAACAATGGCGGTCATAGTGATTGGATATAGCATATTCATAACCTTTCCTCCACAGGAAATATTCCAAGATAAGCATCGGATCGAGTTGGAGACGAAGTTTGCTATCCAACCAAATTGAGTACCTGAAATAATTTCCAGACGCAAAAGGTAGAGTAAAACACAAATAGAACATTTAGATAAGCAATTTTTAGAAAAAGAAAAGAAAAGCTTAACTTCAAAAATTAATTATTTGAGTAGTAAAGCAAAATATAATTTTATTGTTGTGTGGCCCACTCCATACCGTTAAAAAGTATCAAGTCGAGAATTTCATGATTAATCTTCTTCTATCTTCAGAATCATCTTGCTAGTGTATTGCAGAACTCAATACTCCCTCCATGATTGAAATATTTTGTTTGACCACCAAAATCAAATGGATTATTAATCGGTGTACACTTTCTTATATATTCATCTAATATTCCAACAAGGGTTGTTAGTTTGGCACATGTTGAGGTGGGTAGACAAATTCCCAGAATCAAAATAATGTGAGTATTGTATTGAATTTTATCAGGTTTTCCATTAAATAACAGATGCAGCACATCTAAATGAATTTTTGAAATAATGTTATTCTTCTTTCATGGACTAGAAATTCAGATCTATTATCATCGACCAAAAATAGAAAGTAGTACAAACAAGATGAACCCAAACATGGAACCATTACATAAATGAAAAGCATATAATTTTACCTGGCTGAAGGAAAAAGACGGTGTGGCAAAAATTTTGGTATCTTCCCAACTCTCCGCATGTCAGTGTAAGGAAGATTCTTTACAACCACAATCTTCCACAACCCAATAAAGCCCATTCTGTCTGGCATTTGACCTTCTGAAGAAAGCATATGTAAAGTAACCTCATCCACAAACATTACAAAACACACATTTTTCCTTGACAACCGAGAGACCTGAATTATTAGGATAAAAAAAATACAAGTTCAACTTCACAAACTAGTATCCTAGAAACACTAATACAGATAGGGATGTAGTGCTGTATTGTGATTTGGAAGAGGAAAGTAAGCCACATGATTTAGTTGATGAGATGATAACGAGGATGCCAGGCATATACACAAGCAAAGCAGGTCAGCATAATTAAAAAAAAAAAAAAAAGACAACAATCAGATTTCACTAAACAAGCTTTATTTATTCTAATAAATGGAAAACCAACAAAACACGACGTGTCAAACAAATGCCTTAGAAGCCAAGTGACCTGCCATTGAAAAATGTTTTCCCATATACTTTTTCCATTTCAAAAGTAAAAAAAAAAAAAAAGAA
>CAIGRP010082961.1:0-10238 GCA_903798385.1 Fraxinus cuspidata
CATGAACTCTCAAGCAGTATAAGCTCATCTTTTCTTTCGAAAGTTTCCTCAATCTGACCGACCACTAGTTGTGAATCGTTGAAATTTTTATGTGTTCAAGCTCAAGTTTAATGGCAAGCTCCTGCGCAATTATCACCACTTCGTACTCTGCTTCATTATTTGTAGCATCAAATTCAAATCAGAGTGCACATTGCACTTCTGTATGTCTGTTCGGGCTGATGAGTATGACTCCCGCACCCTAGACCGAGGAGTTTGACGTTCCGCCTACAAATATTTCCCACGCGTCTATGGCATCAATGGTCGGGTTATATGCTGGCCTCTGAGGCCTTGGGTGAGTTCTGCTATGAAGTCAGCCAAGGCCTGCGCTTTAATTGAGGGTCGGAGCTTGAACTCAATATCAAATTCGTCAAGTTTAATAGCCCACTTTAATAACCTCCCAGACACGTCGGGCTTCTGGAGTATATGCTTGAGTGGTTGATTAGTAAACATGACAATTGGATGAGATTGAAAATATTATCGCAATTTCCGTGTCGTCGCCACCAGGGCAAGAGCTAGCTGCTCGGCCAATGTATATCTGATCTCCGCATCAAGTAATACCTTGCTCACGTAGTAGCTTGGTTGTTGAGCTTCGTTGACCTCTTTCACTTATACGCCACTCACCGCATTTCAAGAGACTGCCAAGTATAAGAAAAGAGCATCTCAGGATATCGGCATCGTAAGAACTGGTGGAGTCGCCAATGTTTGCTTGAGCTCCTAGAATGTCTTCTCACAATTCTTGTTCCATTCAAAGTTATGATTTCCCCTAAGAGCCTTGAAAAATGGGAAGCATATATCCGCTACACGAGACATGAACATGTTCAAAGCAGCGACCTGAGCAGTCAATTTTTGAACATATTTCTTGTTCCTAGGGAACTCCATGGATGTCAGTGCATGTATTTTGTCCAAATTAGATTCAATTCCTCTGTGTGTGATCACGAAACCCAAAAATTTGCCCAAGGATACTCAGAAGGCGCACTTTGATGGATTTAATTTCATGTCATATTCCCGAAGGGTGGAGAATACTTTCTCAAGATCGGCAATATGTTGCTCCGCCCGTTTGCTCTTGTCTACCATGTCATCCACATAAGCCTCAATATTTTTTTCCAATCATTCTAGCAAAGATATTGTTGATTAGTCTTTGATAAGTTGCTCATGCATTTTTCAACCTAAATGACATGACCCTATAACAATATATGGCCAAGTCAGTCATAAATGGCATCTTTTCTTGATCCTTCTCGACCATGTGGATCTGATGATACCCAGAAAATGCATCGAGAAAGCTGTACAATTTGTGTCTTGACGTGCTGTCCACGAGGTTATCAATCTGAGCCAGGGGGATAACTGTCATTAGGGCATGCCTTGTTAAGATCTGTGAAGTCGATACACATTCTCTACTTGTTATTGGCCTTTTTTTACGAGGACGATATTGGAGAGCCAGTCGGGGTACTGAACTTCCCGAATAAACCGAGCATTGATCAACTTATCAATCTCCTCCCGTACGACCTCGCAACTCTCTGGTACAAATTGCCTCTTTTTTTGCTTGATCGACTTTGCTCCCAACTCTTGGGTCTATCCCGAGCATGTATTCTACATCTTACGCAAACACATAAATATTGCGAGATAGACAACTTATGAGCATGTGTATGAGGGTGGCATCAAGATCCCAACCAATCGTCACCTTCTTACCAGGATTGAGCTCGAGCTCGACCTCAACCAATTCTTCCACTGGAGCAAGTCTTCCTCTGAGGTCGGGCTTGGGTTCGGATGACGAGATTTGCATGACGTTGGAGCTTATCCCTCGAACACATGTAATGTAGCACTGTCTAGCAACTGACTGGTCTCCATGCACTATTCCCACATCATTACTAGTAGGGAACTTCATAGCAAGGTAGAAAGTAGAAACAATAGCTCTGATTTTGTTGAGTAATGACCTTCCCAGAATAACATTGTAAGCCATCGAAGCACAGACTACCTGGAACAATGTGATTTCAGTCACCCGCTTTGCATTTGACCCCAATGTAAGTGGAAGATTAATGATTCCATCTGGAATGATCATGCCACATCCAAATCCTTGAAGTGGTGTTTTAACGGCCTTAAGCTACTCGGTTGAAATCCCCATCTTGGAGTTTACCTCATGAGATAGTATGTTGGTCGCATTCCCATTATCAACTAATATCCTATTTACCACAAAATTGGTTATGATTGATGATATGACCAAGGTATCATCGTGTGGATGTGATAAGCCTTCCAAATCATGTAACCCAAATGTGATTTCTTCCATGTCACCAGGCATTGTCCTCAAACTCAGGCTAAGCTGCCTGGTGTGCTGCTTACGCTCACTGTTTTAGTCTCCTCCTGATGCTATTCCCCCAACTATAATGTTAACGGTTCGTGTTGTAGGCTTGTCATTCACTCTTCCTTCTGGACATTTCCCTTTTGTCTCGATCATTCCTCGAGCGCTTGTTATGACTAATGTATGAACTTAGAAATTCCTTTTTTATCAGAGCCTCAATCTCACGCTGGAGGGCTTTGCAGTTCTCCATTGTATGTCCATGATCCCGATGATAATCACAATACTTGCTCTTGTCTTGAGTATTAGGAGGGGATTGCATCCTTGAAGGCCATTTAAACTCTTTCACATCCTTGATCTCCATCAAAATATTAGAATTGGAAGTGTTTAGACGAGTTAATGACGTTGGCTGCATATCCTGCCTCTGCTTGCTCATGTTAGCCTCCGGACAATGATTAAAATCGTGTTGATTTTTGTGTTCAGGTTTCTCCGAGGTTGGGTGAGAATTCCTCCTCGGGTTTAAAGTTTCCTCCATATATATTTTTCTGCTCGGGTAAATAGCTCAGTCATGGATTTCGACAGGTTTTTTGATAGAGACATCCTAAAATCCTCGCATCTCTATAGCATACGTGAGGGCAGAGATTGCTGTTGTTATGTGAAGGTCGGGTATATGAAGTCTTTCCTTATTAAACCTCGTCATAAAGTTACGCAGGGATTCATTCGGTCCTTGCCTGAGCTGCATTAGGGATGCGGCTGTCTTGTTGATGCATTTACTACTGGTGAAGAAGGCGAAAAACTTGTTATACAGGTCAGAGAATGAGGCAGTGGAATTGGGCCTTAGAATAGATAATAAATCTCTGGCAACGTTGATCAAAGTTTGTGAAAAAGCTTTACACATCACGGGGATCTGGTGCCACCTGTAAGTTCATGACATCCATATACACGTTGAGATGGTTGATAGGGTCAGTTGTTCCATTATATTCCTTCACGCGGGGAAGTTTCAACATATCTGGGAGCTGATAGGAGAGCACTTCCGGTGTGAGAAGGGTGTTAGGGATATATCGTGTCATCCCTTGGATGTTCTTTTGCAATCTAGCAGTGATTCCATCCTGTATGATATTGGCTAGTTCGCTTGAGTCCATGGTGACCAACCTCGAGGTCGAGGCCGCTAGTGGTACACCCGAGGCCCCAGATCCTCCATTATCATGAACTTCACGAGCATCCCGAGCTCGGGCATCGGTCATATAACCTCCTGGTCGTCCTTTTGTTGGTGCTGACGGAGGCTCCTGCACCAGATGAGCATTCATTTGGCTTAGTAATTAGGTTAATGCTGTAACTTGTTGACGAAGTTCTTCGAAGGCACCCGGATTGACCACCTGCGGTTGGGCTGTTGGTACTACAGATGATTCTTCTTGATGAGCTTGGGGATCCGCAACAGGTGGTGGGTCTGGTGCGGATGAGCTGGAGGAAGACCTGAACGTGTGTTGACCATGGCTTTTGGTAGCGTTTTCCACTGACGGCGCCGTGATGCTACCAAATATCGTACCCGTTGATTTTCGAGATTGAAGACTATGAATGAGCTCAAACAAGATCTTTCGATACCTAAAACAAAGACGTCGAGTTGTGTTCTCGTTGTCCCTCCAATACTTAAGTTAGAGAGAGAATTTGAAAAAATATATATGCTGAAAATTATGTAAAACATACCTGATAATGAATTAGAATGGTATATTTATAGAGGTAGGTAGTGCATTTCTAACATGATTATGATTTTGAAACCCCCTAGGAATTCTAACATCCTTAGAAGTTAAAACTTGCTTGGTTTTGGGTTTTCCAAGTGTTTAGATTA
Organism: Fraxinus cuspidata; assembly: GCA_903798385.1. Classification (NCBI taxonomy): domain Eukaryota; kingdom Viridiplantae; phylum Streptophyta; class Magnoliopsida; order Lamiales; family Oleaceae; genus Fraxinus; species Fraxinus cuspidata. Next base: position 4,176 of record CAIGRP010082961.1, read on the forward strand.
GGAAGAGTCCTACTGGGATGAGGTAACATATTATCAACTGGATTCTATTTCTTTGGGACGAACAAGCCTCGAAACGAAGGAGAACTTTAGTAAGTCGACTTCGTGGCATGAGGTATGGTCATGAACTCGAGTAATATGTTATTAGGCCTGAAGCCTAAGGAGGTCATCGCGACTGGATGGCCAAAGTGGGCAAACCGCTCCTCGGGTTATATGATCGGGCCTGTTTTGTTTTGGTCTAATCATCGAGTTTGATGCATAAACTCGAGATTTGTACAACAAACTCGATATTTGATGTTGGGTAAATCTCGAGCTCGAAGTTAGACAGTTTGTATTGGTTCAATTTCTACAACATGATTGGATTGGTTTGGGCCTCAATTTACTCAAACCGACTTGGAATTCAGGTAGTGCCCAAAATCGACCGGACCTGATCCACGTCCAATCGTGAGTACAAAACTGTCGATCTCAAACCCCAAACACTCCAAAAACTTTTATACTAAACAAGTTAATGAAAATTCAAGATTTCACTTCAAAATGAGATAGAATAATACATAGAAGACTCATTTCATAGATGCTAAAAACTGGGGTCTTTCAATTCTCACTTGAGACAAACTTTGGTGACGCACTCAAAAGTTAAAAGTGAAGCATAAGTTCAGATACTTGCAAAATATTTTGCAATATTTCTATATATATTTGCAAAAAGACAGTTTATATAGAGAAATACATCATGTTCAACTAATCTCCATGTAACTACAATCTTACAACTACACTACATTAACAAGGCACTCATGCTGAGTAGGGCTACAACAAAAGGTCTCAAACAAGTTGCATAAAGGATATCAAATGTTTTTTTTCACCAATTTGCGAAGCTCAAACGGGAGAAGCAGATGTACTGAATTCAAATTTATCAGACGGTGACTCTATTCGCGTGAATGGCGAAAAGACCTCCATCTGATGCGCGAACTGCGCATCACGAACCAATGGATTATCTGTCCTACCCGGTGGAGATCCCGAATAACACGATGGCAAGCACCCGGTGCACGTACATCCTCGTCCATGTGTTGTCTATATCACAAACATTAACATAAAATCAATATACATGTTAAGAAACGAGCATCACATATATCGATTCCAGTGTTGGTACTCGGGCTCCTCAAACCATGTCTAAGGAACGCAAGCATCAACGATCAAGCTCGATATTCAAAATTGACACGGAAACGGAAAGAACCTTTTCAGCAAGTACGTATAGAACTCCACTTCTTGCATCAGAATTCGGCTTACTGATCATTACATTGCATGAACAAATAACATCAAAGAAAAACACTTATAATTACCATGAAATTAAGTTTGATTAACTCATTAATTAACCTGTTCTTGCTGCATTTGAGAGGATTAAGATATTCGGGCAGGGCCGACCCGAGCCGACGAGGTTTAGGACAAAGAGGGGTGGAATCACTGCCTTTAAAACCTAGTTTGGTTGTCTCTGCATTTGTTTCAATAAGGTTGTTTTTAACTGCAAAATGATGCATCTGGCTTGGGGGGAAAAGTCACGAACGTGAAGAATAAAAATTTGTATTGAAATGGTAATGCTTTTTTGTAATGCATTTGCATGGCTGAGATTAGTCGTATGATTTCCTAACTTTCCTCTAATTCTTATCTTGCCTATTTTTCATTTGGTCCAAGTAATTAGGTTTTAGTTTTACCATTGCCAGTTTTATTTTTACATTTTTTACATGTATTGAACATTTTTGCTGTTAAAATATTAGAGTCGTCTTGGTTAAAATTCAGTTCTTATAAATTTTACTAGGATCATGGTATAGTTATTTGATAACTCAAAAAAACTAAAAAAGTGTTTTCTTTTAAGTTTTTGTATTCGATTAATCAAATATTAAACATATAATACTTAAAACCCAACATAATTTTGGAAAAGCTTGGAATTTACGTGTAATATTATTTTTAAATATGTATTTTTCTCTCTTCTTTTTAACTATGTATTTTCAATAAAAATAATATTACATGCAAATCCAAGATTTTTCTTATTTTTTAACCATACATTCTTCATCGGAAAAATCCAATTGTACAATCATTCGGAGGTTATAATTTTTACGACCTCTCACGTTAGGGTGTGGCCGACTAATATAGCATTGTTGTTCTCCATCAATCTACTGCAAAATGTATTCTTAGCCAAAAAAAAAAGGCCTAGACAGGCACTTAATATATATTTCTATAATTAGATTGGAAGTACTTGCAATTAATGAGCAACATATAATAAGAAATAGTTTATTACTCTTTCTTTGTTCTTGTAAATTCCATTAAAGTATATTTAGGGCCTATTTGATTTAACCCATATTTGGGCTACATTTTATTCAATATGCATTTTTCTCTCTCGTCTTTTTAATTACTTATTCTTTAATAAAATAATATTACACGCAAATCAAAAATATTTCCTTATTTTTTATCCAGATTTTTCAAAAAAATCACTATTAAAAAATACATTTTTCTAAAATACACATTAAAATGGAGCCCAAAGAAAGGCTTAGTTTTTTTATAATAAATTTTGTGAATATTTGAAAAATATTATATTAAAAAGTAAAGAAAAGTTACGGATCAACGTGCAAAATATTTTATTTAGAGAATAAGTGATTGAAAATGAATTTTAAAGAATCTGTATCAAATACGAGCTTACGAAAACACCAATTATATCGTGTTCATCGCTTTACAATTTCTCATCAGTAGATTCCATTCTCCTATAAGTATTGAGTAAAAAAATAGAGATAAGGATAGTCACCTTTAGTTTTCAAATTGACAACATATTTCCACTTTTGAATATCGACTTAAATTGTACAAGAAACACAATTTACCATTTTTTGTAAAAACTTGGAGAGTAGTTGTTTGGCAAAGCTTAAGGAGTAAATTCTAATTATATTTTTGGAACGCGATAAGTTGGCGTTATTATTCACATGAATCTGCATAAAAATTAAGTGGCAAGAAGAAAGAGGTAGGCATTAAAGTTCAATTCAAAGAAACCAGTGCAGCACTACCCTCCTATGTTTAGCGAGGAGCAAGTAGATCGAGAAACTTCCCAAGAAGAAGCCATCCCCATTTCTCATGACGATTTACTAGAAAAAGTTGAGGAAGATCAAGAAGAAAATGTATCGCCTCATCCCAAGTCCACAGTAAGAAAATGAAGCAACTTGAGGGGAAAAGAAGTTTGTAGTATCTCATCACCATTGATGATGTCAAAATCCAATGAATATTCAATCATACTACTTATACATCCAAGGTTGACACTCCAAATGACACCCCCTCACATAGGAGGGCTCGCGATTATTTTATTACATATGGACCTCCTCATGTGAGGGAGTGTCAACCTTGGATATACAAGTAATTTAATTGATGAATATTTTTCCAATGGGAGCACCTCCCTAAAGGGTACACAAATTCACAAACTGTACTGTTTCAAAATAAATCATTAGATTATTTAGAGATATTAGATGATAATGCGGTGTTGTGTGAATTCTTAGGTCATTTCCAGTGTTGCACTAAATCTTGTACCAAACTAAAATTTATCTCCAACCATTAAACCAAAACATACACCAAATAAACAGTGTTTAATCATTTTATTCTCTTTTTTCTTTCTTAGTTATTTATTTATTCAAAAATATTATTTATTTATTTAAGAAATACATAAATTACTAAATAAATAATTACGTTAAATTAAGAAAAATATTAAATTCATTAATAAATATATTATTAAAATATAGTAGAATTAGTAGAATCCTTTCAAAAATGAAAAATATTAAATCATGCCATTAAAAATTAATACACAGTACAATTAGTAGAACCACTTCAAAAATGAAAAATATTAAATCATGCAATTAAAAAATAGTGCACTGCATTTCAAATTTGAATATTATGATATTATGAAGTTAAAATATCATTGCAATTTAATTCTCGAAATTCGTATGTTCTTCCCACAAATGATCGATTAATGCATTTTGAAGTGCAATGTGAGCCTCTTTATCCTTGATTTGTTTATGACAAGCAAGGAATTCTTGAAAACGATGATTTTTCGTCTTCAACCAACTCAACTTCTGGACTTGCACTTTCGTCCATTCTCGAACGGTGCATCAACATTACATTCATCCTCGATAATCATGTTATGCATGATTATACATACAGTCACGATATCATGTAATACATGTTTTTCCTAAAACATTGCCGGTCATTTTACTATTGCAAACTTCGAATATAGAACGCCAAATGCACGTTCAACATCTTTTCTACACGTTTCTTGTTTCATTGCAAATAATTTTTTTTGGGACTGTGTGGCTCATGAATTGTTTACACAATGGTAGACCATTTTGGGTATATACTATCAGCTAGTTAATAACCAATGCTATATTATTTTCCTTGAATGACGTATTCAGCTGGCGGAACAATACCTTGAGCGAGGTTTACAAAAAGATGAGATATCCTCAAGACGTTGATATCATTGTTCGATCCTAAAAGTCCAAAATATGCATGCCATATCCAAAGACTATAGTCAGCTACAGCTTCGAGGATAATAGTTGGGGATCCACTACGACCTATATATTGTCATGCCCATGCAATTGGACAATTTTTCCATCTCCAATGCATACAATCTAGACTGGCCAACATCCCGAGAAAACCACGTTGTTTATTAACATGGAGTAGTCTCTCAACGTCGTTCGCTGTAGGTGATCTTAGATACTGGTCAGCAAATATTTCGACAACGATACGACAAAATCTCTTCAAACGTTTAATAGTAGTCGATTCTCCTATTTTGATGTACTCATCAGTAGCATCTGCTGACACGCCGTATGCCAACATCCAAAACTTTGACGTTACCTTCTGATGACTAGACAATCCGAGTTTACCTACCCCATCTCATTTCTGCACGAAATAGTTGTCAAGACCTTCCACCGCTGTTAGTATTCGACCAAATAAACCTTGAGACATTCGAAATAATCGATGAAACATATGTTCGTCGAAATGTGAGTTCTCGACGAAGTAGTCATTGAAGAGATTTACATCTGCTATTTGTCGATCACGATTGATGGTTCTACGACCATGAATGGTGCCTTCATGTGCCCATTGGTTAACATGTTGATTGGCGTACTGAGCTATGGGTAGGTTATGTTCGAACATATGCGAGTAATAGCTTGTTGTTGTTCATCAAGAAAATCATTATCATTTTCTCCATCGGACAATGACGATGAACTCGAATCAGACACATAAGAGGGACCTCCAATATTGAAATTTATTTTTAAGTGGTATGTTTAAGGAATAAGGATTGTCGACCTCAATACTGTCTTTTATTGAAATCCTTGTCCAGTTGAAGATAGGATATAGAGGGAAATTCATCTTCACTGTTAGATTGGAGTACGTCAAAATCTCAACCATTTAATCTATCTATAATAAAATATTATCCTGCTCTATTTAGTCAAATTCATCTCCACCGTCAGATTGGATTACGTCAAGACCTCAACTGTTCAATCTATATATAATCAAATCTTATCATGCATATCCTTTTGTCTATAAAATAACTTACCATCTTTCACAAGATCTTACTTTCAATTTCTCAAGCTTCCCAAGTTAATATCAACTACCCTTTTCAATAATCATCCTCGACGATGAGTTCTGTACAACGAAGTTCTTCATACTCACGTGAAGAAGATATACAACTATGTCAAGTCTATCTTGATATATCTCAAGATCCAATGGTAGGTATAAACCAATCAAGAGACCAATTATGGTCTTGAGTGGAGAATGAGTACAACACCACACTGCCTTCATTTATTACTCTTACTCGGCTAAAAAGATATCTAATGAAGCGAATGCAAGTTATTAATGATGCCGTTAACAAAATGCAAGGATGTGTTCGGCAAGTGGAACTTTTGAATCCAAGTGGTGCATGAGATGAAGATATCGTGAGTATTACTCGTAATGTATGCTTCCAGAAGTTAAGTTTCTGTTAAGTTAATGCTACATTGTCTTTGTTTTGTAGATGTTTCGAACCAAAATGCTATTATTTGAAGACCG
>CAIGRP010082965.1:0-37001 GCA_903798385.1 Fraxinus cuspidata
CAACAAGAAAGAATTGCAAAGGTTTGTAGGCCACATAAACTTTTTAAGACGCATTATTAAATGATGGGCCCAAGTAGAACTCATGACGATCATGGTTAGCTGGCCAAAGGGAGTTCGCATTCACATACGGCCTGGTAAGAAGCCGTTGGAAGCTTTCGAAGTTGAGAGAATTGTCCGATGAGCTTTGTGAAGTCGCCATTTGCTGTAAGTTATAAGCTTCTTGAGAGTTTTTGGATTGTGAAGTATTTGCAAGTGAAGAGGCAAAAAGATGAACAGTGATTTATAAGGAGAAGAAACATGGTGATGCAGAATGTAGGTATGATGGAGTGATAAAGTGGCATGTTTTTGGTTTATAAGGGTGATGTTATATTATACTTTTTGGGATATAGAAGGTTACAGCCAGACCAAGTAATGATTGGGCCCATTTCCCCTTTTTAAGTTTAAGTATCGCGGGAATTATAAAGAATAAATATGGCATAAAATTAATAATTGATTTTAATTTTGCCATATTGGGGGTATTGTTGACACATAAAAATGAGGTCGAATTAAATGGTCCAAAGATAGAAGTCCAGTTAGGAAATTCGAAAGATGGGCCCCAAACAAGACCATGAAAAGTCCTAAGACAGTATTCGGGATAGAATCATATAGCGGAGACCCAATATCGCCCAAGCCGGTAAGTTGTCCAAGGTCTGGGCGAGCATCATTGTCCAAGCGTTCAGAACGCCCAAGATCCGAACGAGCATAGCGCCTTATTATTTAAAGCAATGATTATTGAAACTGTTCATTCCACGACCCAAGAACCTCAATCAGGATCGGTTAAATGTCGGAATAATAGCAGTAGTTAAGGACGGTTTTTAGCAAATCATCCATTATGGAAGAAGTGGGTAGTTACATGACAATGAGCGTCAGTTATTGACAAGTCATCTATCATGGAGAAAGTAAGTGATTACTGGGCGATAAGCAGTTTTCAACAGTTTTTCAAATAATATTAAAAGGAAAAACTGTCAACGGAGTATAAAAGGAAAAATAGAACATAGAAGAAGAAGATCAAATCTAACTCTCAAACAGAGAACTATGTAATTTCGTTTATTTCGTTTTTTGCCAATTACTTTACGAATTCAGTATGCTTGTGTCCCTTGGAGGCATTTCGCTTATTGTAAACCGTAATCTTCATAAATAAAACACTCATCGATGAGATTTTGTCTCGAAAGGTTGTAGTTCCTTATACAATCGTCTGAACCTTCTTCTAATTGTTAGCGATGCTCGATTTTCCGCGCGAAACATAGAGTATTTAGGATCATTGATTCCATAGAATTTTTCCCAATGCGATTCTCAAAATGGGTCTACTAGTATCAGGATTATGTTCAGGGATGATGGTGTACAGTCAACATCCTCATTCTTGTTGAATTCTCTATGCTCTAATGTCATGAGCTAGATGGTTGTTCTGGGAAGTGTGTAAGCTAGTGAGCTTAACAGATTGGGGTCACTCCATCTTCACAATAGTGACAGTAAATAGCTGAGGTTGAGAAATAGACAAATGGGACTAGTTGGCTAACAATAGTCACTACAAGGACCACAAATGTGCATAGAGATGAGCTGACTGTTACTATCTCAAGTCTATTAGATACTAAACATATAGGTCTAAAACTGATTGGTACGTTAGAGCAAGTTCTATTGCCAGGCTTTACCTTTGGGTGAATCCCATATAGACAACATCAAGGAAATGGAATATACTTCATTTTGTGCCTATATATATATTCAAGGTTCACATATTGATGTTTTAATGGCTTAGGCCTTCCTCAAGTCAAGGAGATTAATTGTATAGCCATATTAACATTAAACAGCTCTACTTGAACATGACTTTTTAATGACTTGGAGTTGTAGTCATTCTTGTAATTTCCTTTTCTTGTAATGAAAAGACATCTTTTTTAACTTGGCATCTTTGTTGAGTTATGTTGAGTTTGCTACCCTTTGAGTTTATTGATGTGGGTGGGGAAAAGATATTTTCATTAGTTGCTAGAGTATGTAACTATGCTTGCGGCACAAGTTAAAAATGTCGCCTAATTTACGTTGCATAATCCCCTTAACTAGCAAACTTGATAGGGTAGTTAGCTAGTTAAAGTACACGATTCTCTTATCAATTTTTTTTCCATAAATAAATTGAAGTATGATTTGAAGACATTGAGATTTTGTTCAATCTAACAGTGTATTTCGTTTAAAAAATTACAACTCTCAAGTGGGACAGATTTTTAATCATAACAGGCAGAATGAACTTTGCTTAAATAGGAAAATTCACAAATAATACTTTCTAAGATGTTCACCATTCCAAGGGTGCTTGAGAAACTCGCCCTTTTCATCACGACCTTATCACTTGACTGCAATGCATGGCCCTTCGCAATTTTGATCCAAAAAGCTTGACCATATCTCTTTGTCCAAAACAAAATTTTTCTATAAAATTGGGTCACTGACTTCAAAGATTTTCTGCGAACTTTGGAGTTAAAAATACCTAGCCATTTTCCTTTGATAAACTACGAACTTCTTTTGAGATGCCTCTCTCTTTTCCTCTAGGCAATCTTGGTTCGCATTAATTTCTTCTTCATTTTGTTCCTCATTCAAGTTTAATTTCCTAGGCAAACCTAAGCCTACTTCCACAGGTATCATGGCCTTGGCTCTATAGGCTAATGATAAATTCGTCTCTCGTGGTAGTTCTTTAGTACGATATGCCCATAAGATTTGTGATTAACAACTCATAATCCCTTTGAAAAAACGAGCTTTCTTTTCAAAATTTTGTTCGAAGTTATGTTCATCGCTTCCAATTATCCTTTAGCCTAATGATAATATATGGTGGAAAATTGTCTATGGATTTACAGCTCTTCGCACATCTCTTTCAACTTTTCCCCTTACAATTGTATGCCATTTTCTGAAACAATAGCGTTCAGGATTTTTAATCAACCAATGATATTTTTTCAGTTAAACTTGAGCGTATTAGCCTTAGTAATATTGGCAAGGGGTTCATCTTCAATCCACTGGGTGACGTAATCTATCACCACGATCATGAACCTTAGGTTTAACCTGCCTCTGGGCAAATTTCCTAAGAAGTCAATACCCTACTTTGTGAAAGGCCATTGGCTAATGGTGGAGATTAACTTTTGTGACAGTTGACAGGGTAAAACTCCAAACTTTTTTACATTTTTTACATTTCTTAGTAAAATTCATGGAATCTGATCTCATAGTTGGCTAATAATTGCTCTGCTTCAATTCCTTTTATGCCAAAGATGTGTATTATGCCTCATCATTGCCAATTAATTAAAGCAAAATGATTGTACCCTAACTTGAATAGGACCATACCATGCAATACATATATGGCAACCTTTACACGTATCTTTCTTGCTCTTGCTTTGTTTTATGGGAGGATCACACCCCTTAGACAGAATGTTATTTCTTATATCCAGGTGGGCTCTCTTTGAACCCACGAACTTTTTTCTTTTTTTCTAGCTGGCTAATGATTTCGCTAACAGCTTCGTTGGTATGATTTTGAATAACTTCGAATCATTTGTGCTCGCCAATTCGGATAGAGTATCAGCATACATATTCTCATCTTTTAGAATTTGTGAGAGTTTAAACTTGTCAAAATATTGTATCAAGTTCATAACCTGATTCAGATAAGTTGCCATTGTTTTATCTTTGGCGGCAAACTGTCTATTAACTTGATTAACAACCAATTGTAAATCACTTTTCACCTCAATTTTTAGAGCTTTTATTTCTTTAGTTAGTCAAGGTCAATCTTTCAAGGCCTCGTACTCTGCTACATTGTTCATTGCTTTGAAAGCGAACTGAAGTGTACACTTTAATTTGTGCCCTTCCGAGCTTGTTAAGATTACCTCAACTCCAGCACCAATTTCTTACGATGACCATCAACAAAAAAATCTCCAAGTTCCTTCTTATTCGGGTTCGTCTTTACGAATGGAAGAATTCGAATGTTCAGAAATGGATTATGTCAATGCTTGTACCTTGATTGTAGATTATCCTTATAATTAGCCGTGTCTAATGGCAATTATAAAGAGAAATTGGGAAAATGATGTTTTTGAATAATGATTTTTTGGAGAATGTGTAGTAAAAAAGTATGAAAAAGTTTTAAATTTACGTGCAGAATATTTTATTGTGTGAATTTGTAGTTGAGAATGAGTATAAGAATTAAAGAGTATAATTTAAAGAGATTCAAACATGGGCTTAATTTAAACTTGCCCTAATTTCACTATCCATTTTATTAATCTTCTAGATGCGTTAGAATTTTGTAACACTTGCCTAAATGTAAAGTTGGTAAGTACATCAACGTTATGACTATAGAAATAGGTACGACGTTTTTGAGATGCTACTATTAAGGCGAAGGTAGGTTTTTCCATATTTTGATATCTAGATTTAGCACCCGGAGAGGTTTACTTACATAATATATCTTAACTCTTGCACTCTTCCACCCTCACTAGCACAGAGCTCATTGTTACTTTGGATGCTACAACTAAAAGATAGAACACAATTTTTTCTCCCTTTAATGGTTTGGCTAAGAGTGGCTTTCGCAAATATTTTTGTAAAGATTGGAAAGATCATTCACATTCTTCAGTCCAATCAAACATTTTCTTTCTTTTTAATGCTTAAAAGAAAGGGAGCATTTATCAGTTGCTCGCGATACGAACATGTTTAAGGATGCAACCTTTCCTGTAAGACTCTAGACCTCTTTAAGTTTTCCTAGAGATCACATAGAGTTGATATTTTATCAGAATTTGCCTCAATGCCTTGTTGGTTTACTATGATACAAGTTTTTTGAATTTAACTCCAAATGTACATTTGAGTAGATTAAGTTTCATAGGTACTTCTAGAGGATGTGGAATGTTTTTCCAGGAGTTTCAGATGATTCTAACATTGAAGCCAAGCATTTCATTAATATATACTTTCATTTATTTGCCTATATGATTGCATACATCTTTTTGATGAGCCTTTGATAGCTTTCCCCGATGTTCTTTAAATCAAAGGACACTGCTTATAACAATATAGGCCTCAATCCGTGCTAAATGCAATGTGCTCTTAGTTAGGTTCATACGTAGGAATCTGATTATATTAATGAAACTCAATAGACCATGTCTCGTGGTCACATCTACCAATTGATCAATTCTGCAGAGCGAACACCTATCCTTAGGGCAAGCCTTGTTCAAGTCTATGAATTATTGACAAGTTCTCCACTATCCATTACTTTTTAGGACCAGAACTAGTTCAAGTCTATGAATTATCCACTTTGCTTTTTAAAGCTTCATATTTTTCAAAGCTCATTGGTCGTCTCTTTTACATTCTAAGCCTTACTTTGGTATCAATTCTTAGTACGTAGCATGTCACTTTTAAGTCAATTCCAACCATATTAGCGTGCTTCCAGGTGAATATATCAACGTTCGCTTTTAGGAGTCTTTTAGTAAGCTTTTCATAGGTTTGGCCAAATCTTTGTTAGCTTTTAAGACATTTGTTGCATCCTTCTTGTCGACGAAAAACGCTTTTAAGCTCTTTAATCGTTGCAACTTTGGATGTGCATTTAGTGATACGAGAGTCAATTGAATAATCAATTTCAAAATTTTCTTCCATAAGACTAGTAGTTTCAACCATCATTGATGTATTTACCATAAGGGCTTCCGAGGCTACCTCTCTTAAAGCACTAAGGTAGTATTCTCATGCAGCTCCTTGGTTACCTGTTATGTAAACTACTCCCATGGAAGTTGGAAACTTTATACACAAGTGAGGAATGGATGTTGCTTCTTTCATTTATTTGGACGCCTTTCCAAGATTCCGTTGTAAGTGGATCTGTTGGGTATACGACCAAAGTCCCACATTGATTAGAAGGGGGGAGGATTATTGGTTTATAAGGATGGATAAATATCTCCATTGGTATGAGGCCTTTTAGGGTAAAGTCCAAAAGCAAATCCATGAGGACTTAAGCCAAAAGTGGACAATACCATACCAATGTGGAGATATGTGGTGTCCATAGTTCTTACAAATGGTATCAGAGCTTGTGTTGTTGAGAAATCTGTGATTTTTTCGACCAAAAACAAGCTGGAAGTGGTCGAAAATGAAGCTGAAAACATGGCAGCTGGGCAGATTTTGATAATACTGACCAAACCTACAATTGCGTTCTCTGGTAAATCCAGAGGTCTGGTGGAGAAATGGACACAACTGGCGTGACATGTAAGTGGAGGAGAAGCTGGTTGGCCGGCATATGGAGGACGCTGGCAGTGCGTGAAGCCCACCAAACTCCGACAAGGTGCGTAGAGCATTTTTCAGCGGTTGTCTGAAAAGGCAAAATGTTGCGGGAGATGAGACGGACCCTACGGTGTTGTCGGATTTCAGTTTCGAGTATGGTGAAATCTGAACGATCTTGCGTTTGGACGTTCAGTGCCGGGTGCTATTTCGTGTTGACACAAGCTTTGGGGCGGATTGCAATAGTCTCAAAGTGGGGTATTTGCAGTTCTCGATATTTACGGGCCTTCAGACGTGGTCCGCTCGGTATCGTGTTCTTTGCCTTTTATTATTGCACTTATTGTTATTGTGTAGAGTAGCGATTTATTTTTCGCATTAGAAGTCATCGTATGGGGTGACGTTAGGTTTGGGATTAACGTGAAGGGGTAATCATTGCCTATTACTAGACCTAGGAATTACTTGTTAATTATTTGCCTTGAATTCTATGTGAATTAGTTGCCAATTAAATTTTTTTCATTATTAGAATTGCACGTAACCTTATTATAGTTTACATGACTATTCTGTGTGAATTGTGTTGGTACTTTACATGTGGTCATTGTTGGTTGCATTTTGTGTTCTGTGCATTTTTTGGGTAAAATGATGACACATTATGAGTTGTGCATGTTTTAATGAAAATTGTGGCTTTTTTTTTATTTTATTTTGCAAAACAAAAATATTTTTCATAAAACCTGTTGATCGCAAATGTGGTCTAAGGCAAGTGCAAAAATTAAGTTACGGTAATTTGGACATGGTTGAAATAGATTGCCCTATGAATGATAACAAAAAAGAAGATTAGGAGAGTAGTGAGATGAATTTTGTCATTGGGTCGAGTGATGACCTATGTGAGGTTTATTGAGAGTAAACATAGTTACTGCACGAGCATATGTGTGTAACCCTTTCTGTATGTGTGATCAGTTAATCCTGTTGCATGGTAATATATTACACTTTCAGCATGTTTTATGTGTGTAATGGCATGAATTAAAGTGAACTTATTACTTTGTGTAATGTGTTCGCATGCATAGTGGGTTGATATCTATGGCGTACTCCATTGTGCTATGTGAGTGGTGTAAGAGAGTGTGGTAGTGAGAAGTTAGAGGGGTAGCCATTTTCTCCTTCATCTTTTTGAGCTTGTGTGGTTTTGTGAGATTATGTGAGGTATCCATGTGAGGGTTATGTTCTTTCTCTTTGTGAGCCTCTTTTGTCAGTGCAGTGAAATAACCAACACTTTTTTTTTCTATTCTCTTTGTGAGTGCCACCTTCACCTTTACCTTTGTGGGATAAATTCTTTGCAAATTTGTTAGAGCATTGGTGATGGAGTAACATTGTGGTGCGTGGGTCAATTTAAATTGCCCTAACCTTTGTGGTCGCCAAAAAGGTGTTGATTTGTCATAATGGGTTTGTGATGCATTAGCAGTGATATGTATATTGGTGAGATAAGATCTGTGGAGTATAGATGCCTAGAGGTGCATTGATTATATGCACGGGGATGTTGAGTGTGACATTTAGATCATGAGTGGAGATGTGATTAAATATTGGAATTCTTTATCCGTGAATAGACCCTGATCAGGTGGAGTGTGAGGTAGTCACTTCTATCACTTCTGTTAGGTGGAGATCCATTATCCACTTATGTTGGGAAATGTGATGTGATAATAAAAGATTATCCCAATGACTTAGGATCTATAGAGATCTACCAGTTAGACATGAGTTGAGCGATTAGTTTAGTGTGCATGGTGGGCGATGAGGTGAGATATGTGTTCTCGAGGTGTGAGTAACACAAAATGAGATATGATAAGTGTGGTGAGATCTTTTCGTGGATGTATTTTTTGCATATGTGTTGATCATGTGCTTTGATTGACTAGGTGTTAATCTGTTGTTCTGTATGAACGTGCTTTGAAAAGATCTATAGATTAATTATCCTATATGATATCTCCATCACATGTTTATTTGCTCTTGATTGATTTATGTTATTATATGCTTATACTTGGGTGTTTGTGACCTTAGCCCTGGTGAGTATAAGAGCAGGTACGGTATGTGTTTAGGTTGGCAACACGATGTAAGGTCTGTGATACCAATTCTATTGGTTTGCCTTGATTATGCAAGTATAAGCTTCGTGTTTTTATTTGCTTGCAAATTTATTGGAAATCAAGGTGGAGATTTGTTGGGTTTTGATACCCAATAAATTCGGGTGATGATGTAAAACAGTTGTCGGATTATTTAGCGACACCATAGACTTGGCTCGACTCGAAAACGACCTATACTTTTGGATTGCCCAAGTTTGAGTTTGGATCAGTGGCGAACCCAGGAAATGAACTCAGCTAGGGCGATCGACGGTCGCCAACCGTCAACGGCCGCAATAATGAGATCGTTTACGATATACAAGATAGAGAGAGGGACGACTGCAAGAAGAATAATATAACAAATCTTTCTATATGTTATTTGAAAAGAAAATACATATAATATAGTGAGTGCACCAAATCTTTCTATCTGTTGCTTCACTGCAGATAAAATTATTTGACCAGACATAACTAAATGGATGAACATAATATCGGTTAACTGCCATCATGGAAATTCTCTCCTAGGATTAAATATTAATCCTACATGCATACTTCATAACCTAGATATAATGAAATGAAAAAAATTCTTTGACACTCCATCAAACCCTGTCCTCAGATAGCGAAAATTTCAAGCAGTCTCAGAATAATGAATGTCATTCCTTAATAACTCCAATGCTTACTCCTTAGTCCCAATTGCCGTTTCCACAGTATTGTCTATGGTATCCTTTTCATTGGCTTCCAGACCAAAATCTCATACGAAAGATATTAAAAATTGCTCAAATTGTACCCTTTATAGCTCAAATTAAGAGAACGTCAATCTCTACTTCAACTTAAAATTTGAACACAAACAAAACACAGAATCACAATAAAGAATCAAAACTGGAAATCATCAAAACCAGAACCAGACATATAACTGAAAGGGAGCTCATATCAAATTTATGTACCATCAAATTCTTCTTCATCTGATAAAGGAAAATCCAACCAGGTCTCAAGTCATATATGTTTGATTTGGGCCTGGTCAATTGAAAGGCATGCCTAATTAACATTAATTATAATTTCAGCCCAATCAAATGCAAAAAGCCCAATTAAAAATAAAATAAAGAAAGAGGAAGCCAGCAAACCCTCGCCTCGCACTGGTCTTCTTCTTTCTCATGCGGTGCACTATTTCGGCGGAGCCCAGTACGCGCGGCTGCGCCCCCTCACCGGGTACTGTGTTCGCCAGTAGTTTGGATGGCTATGTTGTTAGCCCATTTATGTGGTTAATTGTGGGAATTATTTGGTAGCCCATTTAGTAGATTTTAGCTCATTTTGGAGGGAGTGTTTGGCCCAAAATTAAGTTACCTAATTGATCCCTATTTAATCCCCCTCCCAGCCCTATTATGTTGTTAGCCCATTTATGTGGTTAGTTGTGGGAATTATTTGGTAGCCCATTTAGTGGACTTTGGCCTATTTTTAGAGGGAGTGTCTGGCCCAAAATTAAGTGATCTCATTAACACTTAACCCCTATTTATTCCCCCTATTCCCATCCATTTTTTGAGAGTGTGTGAAGTGTGTGCAAGAGAGTGGAGAGGAGAGGTAGCCATGGAGAACAAAGGGCAGCAGGGTCTTGTTTGGTGGATTTATTGGTGAGTTCCAACCATTTTTATTCTCTTCTCCTTCCTCCCTATGTGAGCTTGCAATCACCACTACCATTTCTCCTTCGTGAGGATGAAACTTGGAGCAAACAAGGTGTGAAAGTTTCGGGTCGAGCCTTGGTAGTGCGGTGTTCGTTTGGTTGTTTTCTGAGCCCGGAATCAAGATTTCTCGAGGGATTTCCACGACAGATGTTATCAGAGCCAAACCCCATACTTAATCATGTGGATGAATTTCTCGAAATGCTAAACGAAGGTGGTGAGCCTCGGTCTGCTCGCGATGGGATCCGTGGATGAGCTCTATTGATATCAGAGCCAGCTTCAGACTTAGCCATGTGGATGAATTCTTCGGAATGTCGAACGAAGGTGGTGAGCCTCAATTTACTCGCGATGGGATCCGTGGATGAGCTCTATTGGACAGGTAGTGTGCTCCGGATGCTTCATGGACATGTCCTGCCCCCAACACAGTGAAGATGAGTTGATCTGGATAGAGCATGTTCTCGAGACAGGTGGTATTCCATGTAAGGCGTGTGCCTCCAACACATTGGAGCGGAGAATTCTGGTTGGTAGAGAATGAACAGATGGACGATCATTTGAGGGGAGGCTCAGTGGTTCTTAGTTCGAGGGGATGATTGTTGGGTACACGACCAAAGTCCCACATTGGTTAGAAGTGGGGGGGATCATGTGTTTATAAGGATGGACAAAAATCTCCATTGGTATGAGGCCTTTTGAGGTAAAGCCCAAAAGCAAATCCATGAGGGTTTAGGTACAAAGTTGACAATATCATACCAATGTGGAGATATGAGGTATCCATAGTCCTTACATGATCTACTATCAATAATTAAGAAGTTCATATATCATGGGAACACCGTAGGTCTAGACTATCTTCGTAGATGATCCGACATAGAGGTCCGTAGATATGGATCTGCATTTGGTCATATGCACTTCCAAACAAAAATATTTACTAAGCTACCGTTATCCACAAGCATATGATTAAGACCATTACAAGATATTATTGCTCGTACAACCAAAGCATCGTAGTGAGTGTAGATTATTTCTTCTTCATCATTAATAAATTTAGATGAAGGGGATCTAAATTTGGAATTACATCGAACTGGACAATTTTTGAATGCTGGTTTATTGGAGACTCGCGAATAGCTCTTCTACAAGTTTATTATCTCCCCTCCTATGTGGAGTTTGTCAATGATAGTATGGTAGGAGCTTTCCCAAGACTACATCTAGCGAAGGTGCCTAGAAAACTTGTTTTAATTGTGGCCATCTTCTAATTGATTTGTTGCCAGCTTACTATACCACCTCTTCGTTGAGCCACTTAGTGTTAATTAAAATGCTTGGCATTTCATCATTGGAGTCACCTTCCTCATCTTTGTCTAGGTCATGTATTCATTCAAATGGTACATGGGATCACCCTACCACTATATTTTTTCATTTTTTTGTTTGAGAAAATTATTAGGAGTGGGGTCTCTCTAATTTTTCTTAAGAAGGGTAAACTTTCATTGTCATTGTCCAATTTGTAAGAGCTCTCGGACTGCCTTCGTACTCTTCATGATGGGTGAGTAGAATAGGAAGCCTCAAGCAAACCTTCCACCTTCCATCCATTAGAGGAAAGATCATGAAGATATCTCCCTCCACGAGACTTCATATCTCCTCCCAACTTATCAAACACATTCGATGATTATAATCCGGTGTCCCTATACTTGCTCATGGGGCAGATTGTTTAATTTCTTCGAATTTCAAGTTGACATCCAACCAACCCAGGATTTGTAGGATTCAGTTGATGTATTTTTAGATATCAACACTTTTAAGTCGGCGGCTATCTCTTGGTTGGTACTAGCAATAGAGTCCTTCCTATACTGGTGACGGTGCTTCACCACTAAACCACATGCTAAAAAAATTTAAAGGGATTTCTTCCATTGCCTCTTTGGAATGATGTTGCTATCCTTGTGGTTTTTGTTAGAAACTTCCATTTCAACCTTCAATGCCTCTACATTTGATCGAATTTATAACCAATTGACTCGTTTTTAGACAGTTTACTCAACAATAGTTGAGATCGTGATTATTTTTTTCGCAAATTTTCCATAGATGACGTCAATTTATTGACCTCAAAATTGAGATGAACAAATTCCTATCACCTAGCCAATTTTCCCTCCCTAAAATCACTGAATTCTTACTGAGACGAAAACTAAGATAGAAATAGCTATATGAATGGAAAGTGTATTCAATTGTTCATATCTTTCTTTATTTATGGATTCCTGATGAGGCCATGAGGGTAATTAAGTATTTCCTTTAATGACAATAATTGTTGATTAGTGAGATTTAACTGAATATATTATATTTTCATATTTTATTCACCATGCCACATGACTTTCACTCATTGATTTTGAAGTCGTGTTTAAGAGGCTTATTATTCTTATTCACGTGTGTTTTAATAATGATTTTTTGCTGATTTGAAATAACATTTGGAAACAAATAAAAGTAAAGTATTTTTGTTTGTTCGGTAATTTTGCGTTTGTATGCCTTGTGTGCTCCTTGTTTATGTTCAAGATAAAAAAAATTAATGCATCGTATTATAAATGCTCACTGACAATAGCCTGAATTCACACATGATCTCATGATTTTATAACTTTAAAAGTGCTCGTTGATAGTAGTGTAGGTTCGCATAATGAAAGCTTAAGATAATGTCATTGATAACAATTAGTATTCACATCACCGATCTTTGTATTACACATCATTAATATTTATAATACATAACTCAATATTTATATTTTATTGAATTCAAATCAAATAAAGTTAGATTACAAAAATTAGTTTCATTATTTGAAAATTTTTAGCAGAAATTGAATTTTATATTAAAAAATCACTTATGAAACAATACAAGAATTATGAATAATAGCAAAAAAAAAAAAAAAAATAGGATAACATAGGATTTTGACATGGATTAATTTAAAAAAAAAAAAAACATATAAACAATTCACAAAAGTAATTGCAGTTTTTAGTTTACTTACTCCACGACTTCAAACAGTCAACTTCATTATTTATTGTCCACATGTAAAAAAGTCTACAGGTATTTTATACCATCATCCCTCCTCTTTGATGTCATTCTCTAGGGGGACCACAATATGTTGCACGGATAGATAAAGGTCGCAGCATAGAAACAAATGCTCTGCATGTTTGATAAGATGAGCTGAACATATTTTTACAAAGTTAAAAATTGAAAAATTATAGTAAATTTATTAGCTGTGAGCAAATAAAAATGTCGAATGCATAAAACCCTTGGTTTATCATGCATCAAAGAGTGGCACCTTGAAAGAGATGTCCACATATCATATATGTTTATGATATAGATTTTAATTTAGAGTAATGTTGGATAATATTATTGGTGTTAAATACGAGTCTTGATAGTAATTATGTGACAACAACTAATAAGGCAGTATAAATGTGATTGATATTCATACGTTTAAAGTTTCGTATATATTAATGACACTTGGGACCTATCAATTGTGCTTTATAACATTATTCTCCAACTTAAACATAAATGGTCTAAGGTTTGTTGGATGGCTTTTTGAAAGCTCAAAACCACTTCTTAAATCCTAAATCAATTCATCTGCACCTTGGATGTGACAAATAAGCGTGCCACGATAATTTTATTAAAATATTAAAACTAATGGATTTTTTTATTGGATATGAATATTATTTATGAAAGAAAAAAATATAGAAAATAAATAAGGTTTAAAGTGTGTTTCGTAGGGCTTTTGTTCCGACAAAATCTGCAAGCGTATGAGATCGTTGATAAGTAATAAATTTAATGAGTTAAAAGTAATATCTGATGAGAAATAATTGTAATTGTGGTTTACTAATTATAATCAAATTCGATGTAATGTAACACAAAAGAGATTTTTTTTTTTTAAATTCTAATTTAAACTATGAATGCAATTAAAAATTGATTTTTATTCAAAGATGAGATGAATATATTGGATTTCAGAATCCATCTACTGATGTCTAGTTCCAATTCTCGATTTATGCAAGTTAGCTCGATCAATGTGTTAATGACAATCCATAATCCGTTAATATCTAATATTCTCTTTCAAGATATATTAAATATATGCTTAACACAGTCATTCTATTCCTAGTCCGAATTCATATACAAAGCATGTATTTAATAACAAAATTATCTCATACTTGCACGTCATAAACATTATTCCTAATATCCGTTACCTGTGTGTTAAATATGCAATGTTCTACTTATTGTGAGTTTTTTAATACTACATATGAGCAACTAGTTATCTAAATGATATCCAAACATTCAAATAACACAATATTGATGCATATTTAATAAAAAACACAAGAATTAACTAAAAAATAACAAATCTTGAACTTAAAATTAAAAAACAACGGTTTCATCATCCATCCAATACATTAAAGATTTAGCATAACATTGCCATTTGAAAATTACACAAATTAAAGAGAAACGACATCACTCAAGACAAAAAAAACTCGATAAGAACGTGAAAATTTCAATTCCTCCAAACTTTGAATTTGCTTCATTTTAGCCATTTTCTTGCGCATTTTCTCCAAGTCCACCACCAATGTTATCGATGTTTAACTATAAATAAGTACTTACATAGAATTAAGCCATGTTTCACATAATTCATCAACAAATAGTCTAATTTAACGGCCCAAATAAGTGCATCGAACACCCTCAAATTTTAACATTTGTTTGTCCTTAAAGTTATAGCTTAACTCAATCAAAACTTGGTTAGATGACTTACAGTTAGTCTCAGGATTGGACTTTTGCATCAATACTATGAATAGTGTCAAAATTACTTAACTAAAATTAATTTCTACTTATTAAATGCAAAACTCGATGTGTGTATGCATACTAATGTAAAACATCAAAAGTTCATGATTGGTTCAATTTTCGATCCTCAATAGTCAAATATTTACTTTCTCCATGCTTGAGATGCACAAACACAAACTTATAACTTTTCACTCATTTTTCTTGAGGTGTGTTCTTAAGTTGAAGTTTAGTTGAGCATAATCCTTACCCTCTCTAATTTGAATAAATTTCACCAATAGAAGTTAACACTTCAACATGGAAGGATTCTCTTATAGTCTTGACCACTTCGACCTTTAAGACTCAACTAAGTTACTTGTCTTTTAGTAAAGACAAAGTTGTAGCAGCTATTTTAAACCTTTGAATATTTTGCAAATTTTACCTTAACCTTCAATTTCCACCACCAACAGTTCCAAACCTTTGAAAAATTAGCACTTGGAGTCCAAAATGACAAAAACTGTAAGTTTCACCGTTAGTTGACTTGAAAATGGAAAAAATTGAATATTTTGACCAATTTAAATATGGGTATTCTCGTCAATCACATATTAATAATTAAAATAATTAAATCAAAACCCCAAATAGAAAAAATATACCCGCCCCGCCCTGCCTCGTCCTTAATTGTCTTCAACTCACCCATTCCCATCCCAACGACTCTAAAATCAAATTAATGTGAAACCCACTAGACCCACAGCCACCATCACCACCCACTTTAAATTTGTATGAATATTTCTGCAGTTTAAGTTTATTAACCTTAAATTTTTTTTACAAACAACAATAGGTTCCTGTACTAGGCAAAGAAGAAATCAACGAAGAAATTTTCGAAACAAATTAAATGAAAAGACAATGCCAGAAAACATTATCACCTACATACACCCACCTAAAAATCAGTGGTCTTTGTTTTGAGACAGAATTTGCACACAATCGCATCGAATTTCCATCTCACTCTGATATTAATTTTACAAGTAGTATTGGAAGTAGTAACTAAAGTGTGGGTTGCTATTGAATTGATTGTGACTAATGTGGAATGGTGAAACTGAATTTGGGTTTGGATTAGCTTCTTTATTTTTGTCTATAGATCTTGGATTATATGTTTCCGGTCTGGGATTTGTTTGTTAAAAAATTGGAATTTTTCTCTTAGGGTTTAGTTTCTAGCTCCCTTCAATGACTACCTCTTTTCGTCTTCCCGTCACTATTGCCCAATGTTCTTGTACATATATATGGATTTGAAAGTGTATGTGGGGGTGTTTTATTTTGCAGATTATGTGATGATATGTGGATGGCTTTAATTCAATGGTTCATTGCGGGTTCGATTTGGTGGGAGATGGTGGGAGAAAAGGAAGAATTGGTGAAGAATGTGGTGGTGGAGCTGGTGGCTGTAGGTCAAGTGACTTTTCTAGTTGATTGATTTTGGGTTGAGTTGAGTTGGGGTGAGTGAAGGATTTGGGTGGGTAATAAAGATTGTATAAGACCACATGGGCCTTGTACTTACAGGGGTGCCAAGTGCGCCACGTGGCCCTGCATATGTAGCATAATTGATTTTGGGTTGGGTTGGGGGTAAAGCAGGTTTTTTCTGTCTTTTTTAGTTTTCATTTGATTATTTTAATTATTAATATATAATTGATGAACCCTTATTTAAATTGGTCAAAATATTCAATTTTTAAATTTTCAAGTCAACTAATGGTAATACTAACAATTTTCATCATTTTGGACTCTCAGTGCTAATTTTTCAAAGGTTTGGGACCATTGGTGGTGCAAGTTGAATGTTAAGGTAAAGTTTGCAAAATATTCAAAACTTTGGGACCGCTGTTGTAATTTTTCCTTTGTTAAAAGTCTAGTTCTTTCAACAAAGTATTTGGGGTTTCATCAAAATATGTAGTGTGTCTTTTATTTCATACACTAATTTTTTTTTTTTTTATTATGCTATGAATATTCAATCATTTTTGACTTTCTCTTTTGGATTTTCAATAGGCACCCCTATTGATATTTTTTAGGATAGATTCACAATATGGCAGCTTTTTCTCTATTTCCTACTTGATTAGTGCAATATACCTTACCAAACATTTAATTTTCAAAACCTTTCCCTGACTCAAAACTTTCACCTAATCTTCGTCTTGTTGGTCTTAGAAAATCCACAAGACATTTTCATGTATAGAATCCTTACTTATCTCAATGTTCCCCTATACTAGTTTAAAAAATCTCTAAACTATCCTAAAGATAGTTCAGGGATATATTATAATTGTGATTTTTTTGGGGTTAAATAAATTATATTTACTTTTCTAATAACAAGAACCAAATTATTAGTCCTCAATGCAAAATATAAATGTTGTGCGCAAATAAGATCAAGTCTCACATAAACAAGCATAAATCAACTCAACTAAACATTTTTACACCAATTCTAGTCTAATGCATATTTCCGATAAATAAATCATTGCCGAAAATGACATCCACATATACAATCAAACAAAAGCAATAAAAAGCTTAAAAGAAAATATTTTTGTGATTTTCTCTAATTTTCTAATTCTTCTGTGGGTTTTTTCTCATGATAAAGTAAGAAATACAAAACAACACACAAAAATTTAAAATTCAATGTTTTTTCACCCCAAACTTAAAATAAACATTGTCATCAATGTCTTAAAATGTAAATAGGCATATAAAGGGCTAGGGAAGAAAAGGAAGAAGGTACTCCCCAAATCTAGTCGGGGTGGTGGCTGAAATGGCATGAAGTGCATGAGCTACATAGTAAACTTGATCACGTTGTCCCTTTGATCAATGAGGAAAAATCAACATTAAGGATTAAATAACTTGGAACAAGTAATATTTAGCTCAGATTTCTCAATAATCAACAATAAATTCAAGAGTCAAAGGGGAAACGGAATATGGATGGTGATACTTGATTAAAAAAAATACATATCCTATAAGTAGAAAGCATAATAAATAAAAAGGGAAAGAAGATTGTGTTGCCTCTCAATAAGCGCTTTGTTTATAATCTTTAGCTTGATTTTGTTGTTTTGGCTACTCAAAATAGCTTGAAAAGGGAATTTTCGGCTATGTAAGCCTTATCCTTTACAGTCTACAGCCGAAAACTCTCAGACAGATCATTTCTTATTCCCACCAGTCCACCGACACCTTTCTTGCAGTGATGACTTGCATAGTCATCCTTTTTTCAGTTTCTACCTTCTTAAAATCCATATGGCAAGATGGTTACTTGAGTGGAGTGTTCAAGGTGAAACTCTGTCAATTTTCTTCCACCCTCAAGATTAATTCACTTCAAAATTCAAGTAGGCATGACTAGGTCATAAGATGGACTTCTCAAGTTTATTAGTAGCCAATGTACTTTTTCTATGTCAAGGTGATGAAATCAGCTGGAAAAAATAAAGTCTCCAACCTTGATGAGCATATCTTAAACTTTTCCAAAAGGGTGCTTTAATGTTATGTTTGCCAATTGTTGGAGTATTGAAGTTACCTTTGGATTTCACAATCCTCATGTGCTGTATGATTGCACTGCATTCTTCAAATAATACAATACCTTATGTTTGAGCAACTTTCTCTTTTTAGTCAACATCTTCTTTAGAAACTTGAAATAGTTTGGAATTTGAAGGATTGTATCAATGAAAGAAATGTTAACATGCAACTTTTTGTGGATCTGTAAGAATTTTGTGAACTGACTCTTCGACTTAGTGTTTTCAACCATTGAGGAAACATGACTAGAGGTGCAAGTGTATTGATAGGAATAGTTGCCTTAATATGTGGATTGTCTAAAGGCTTTAGTCGATTCTTCATGTTGATCCACTTGTTCATCACTCGTGGTAGGTACCTGATTACTCATAGTCTCTTCCCTTCTTATACTGATCGCTGGAAACTGAACACCACTCCTAATTGTGATGGCCTAAACCCATTCTTCTTTTGGTTGCCTTCTCAACCTTTGAAGAAATAGAATTGGTGGCACATACATTCATTCATATTGAGCAAATTTGATCTCTAGCATATAGTCCTTGTCATTCTCTATAGCTCTAATAATCAGTACCTGCTCTTGTACATTCTTTTCTATATCACTAGGTAAGGTATCATGCGATCTACTGGACAATGCAGCTGCTAGCTATCCCCACCTAATTTTCTAACATTTAGGTAAAAGCGTGTTGATTCTCAATTGTAGTTTCAATCTTGGTGATGTTCTTAATAAGTAAATCTTTCAAAGATGACGTCTTCTCTTCTTGTTATTGCTATATTTATGGTGGATTTCACTTCATTTGATATCCCAGAACCTGATTATTAACCCATGAAAAGTCGGTATGCTTTTTCAAACCCGGAAGATAGTTGTTAGGGTAGGTGTTGTTTTGTTGCCTCTGGAAATTTTGTCCATAGCACACTTCTGCAAACTGAACCATGTGAGTGGAAGCTAGAGGACAATTGGCAGTAATATGATCTATCCCACACAACCTTCGCAAAATGAGGTCGATTGATATACCATATTCACCGAGTGAATAGATTTTCAAGATTTTTTGTTATTGTTTCTATTTGTGTTGCTAATGCTGTTATTGTGTTAATATTATGCATACCGGTTGCTTTCTTTAGGAAGTCCCTATCGGTCAGCCATTAGCTTGATTTTCAGCAATCCTCTCATAAAGCTCGTGGGCATCATTAATGTCCATCTTCATGAATGAATCGCCTGGTGAAGCATATGCCCTATTGCAAAATTTTGGGCATAGTCCATAGTAGAAGAGATATGCCAGCAATTACTTAGGAATGGCAAGACTTGGACACTTCTTAAACAAGTTCTTAAACCTCTCTCATGCCTCTAAATAGCTCTCGAGATCCCTTTGCTTAAAGGTGTGGATTTCATTTTGGATTTGATGAACTCGAGAAGGTGAGAAGAACTTCATGGTGAATTTTTGTACCATATCATTCCGTGACATGATACTTCTGAAGGTAATGAATCAAGACATGCTCTTTCGCCTTCCTTCAAGATGTAAGGAAATAAATGCATTCAAAAGACACCTGCTGACATCCTATCATGACTAATGGCTTCACAAAACATCATAAAACGCTTGAATATGCTCGTGTGGATTTTTGTAGCTTTCACAAAGAACTTGATGTCTTGATGATTTTGAAAGAGATTGACGACATCTGGTCGAAAGTGAAAGATAATCTGTCCAAACAGAGGATAGATAATAGAAGACTGTATATGTGCAACCATTGGATTCACAAAACTCTAACTAGTACTGGATCCTCATTGACAATAAATATCTGCTAAACTAGTGGTGGTGCATGATTTGGATCCTGAATTTGATTCTAATTTTGATTTTTAGCCATTTTCCTTGCTTTTATCTATTCTATTTGACATTGTCAGAATATTCTTTCGATCTTAGGATCTATAAGAATGATCTCAATCTCATGAAAGTCTTGTATATAGTGTTGAAAACCTAAAAGAAGCAAATCAAAAGTAAATGAGATAATGTGATGAATAGTCTAAAATAAAAATAAAAAAACATGAATCTAATATTAACTAATAAACTAGAATTTAGCTAATTATTCGCAGGCAACGGCGCCAAAAACTTGTTCGAACAAAAACCGCAAGTATATGAAATCGTTGACAAATAATAGATTTAATGAGTTAAAAATATCATCTCACGAGAAATAATTGTAATTATAATTTACTGATGATAATCAAATTCGATTTAATGTAATACAAAATAGATTTGTTTTTATTATTATTTTAAATTAAACTATAAAAGCAATAAAAGATTGATTTTTATCCAAAGATGAGATAAATGTATTGGATTTCAGAATCCACATATTGATGTTTAATTCAAATTCTCGACTTTTATAAGTTAGCTTGATTAATTTGTTCATAACAATTAATAATCCCTCGATATCTAATATTATCTTCCATGATATATAAAATCTATGCTTAACATGACCCGTTCCTATTTCTATCCGAATTCAAATGCAAAGCACATGCTCAATCACATGATTATCTCACACAATTGCACATTTCATAAACAATATTCCTAATATCTATTACCGGTGTATTAAATACGCAGTGTTCTACTTATTGTGAGTATTTCAATACTACAAATAAGAAACTAGTTATCTAAATAATGGCCAAATATTCAAACAGCGGAAGATTCATACATATTTAACCAAAAAACACAAGAGTTAACTAAAAAATAACAAGTCTTGAATTAAAAACTATAAATCAACGGCTTCATCATCCATCTAATACACACAATATTTAACCTAACATTTCCATATTAAAATTACACAAAAAAAAAAAAAAATAAAGGAAACGGTATCAGCCGAGACTAATAAACTTGAGAAGAATGTGAAAATTTCAATTCCTCGCTTGAAACTCGACCTTTAAATATGCAATTTCGCATATTTAATGTAAAAATCTCTATTTTCTTGCTCTTCTATGATGAAAATTAGGTTCTGGATGTTCTAGATGACCCATGAGTATATAAAATGCAAAATATTACCGTTTTGTTTTGAGAGGCGCGCCTAAGCTTGTCCCGAGGAGCCTTCAGTATTTTTGTAACAACGTTCTTCCGATATTCGATTGAGGCGATTCAAAGTGTGTTGAAAGATGATTCAAAGTGTGTTGAAAGATAATTCAAAGTATTTTTATATAGAATTAAACCATGTTTCACATAATTCATCAACAAATAGTCTAATTAAACAGTCCAAATAAGTGTATAAAATTCACTTATCAACTTTTTCAAAGTCTAAAAACACTTCTTACGATCAATAGCTCTTTTATTTAAAATATTAGTTGTTTAACACTTTTTGACCAAAATCAGTTCATAAAAGCTATTTAGAAACGCCCAAATTTTGAACTTCTCTAAAAAGTCAAAGTTTGAGCTTCTCTAAAATGCTCTAATTGAACTTTTATGAGAAATTGTAATTTATATTGAAATTTTAAAATCAACAAAATTCACATTTGTATATCAATTTTTTTTTTAATAACTTCTAACTCAATTAAATAAATATAAATGTTATAAAAGGCATTTTTTTTTTTTTTTGGGATTCACAACAAACCATCAACATTTTTTTAATATTATTAAGAGCTCTACTATCAAAAGTTCTACTGCTAAAAGCTTTCCTAATTAGAGTGCTCCAAATGGACCCTTGATCACATAAAAATGTATTATAATTATGCTGCCAAACAATCAATTTAATATTTTGAATACTTTCTTTATTCACAATGAAGCAATCAACGATTATTATAGCCACTATTTTTGGAAAAATTCTACTGGCAAAAATTCTAATCACAAAAATTGTGCCAAATTGGTACTTGAGCTGCTAGTAATACTCAAACAAGGACTTACGAAGTGGATTACTGCGTAATTTAATTGTTTTTGCAGTTTATTATGTGGCCTACTTATTTGCTCAAATTTACATTCTGACAATCAAAACACTTTACACATCGATTAAACTTTTTTTTTTTTTTCCCCTAAAAATTGGAACTTTTCAAGAATTCGTGTATCACAAAATGGCATTTCACTTTACTAAAGCATTCCCATTTTCTTGTCTATGTGTTTAAAACGTTTTTTAAAAAAAAGTCTCTGCATAGAGTTTTAGAAATTTTATAGAAAATATAATTTGTGGGTGATCAAGTTGGAGAGAAAATTTAAAATAATCAAACTTTGACACTTACGCAAATTTCTTGAATTTACTTGACTAGTTCCATCATTCCACTTGATTATACGAGTCATCAGAAGAAGTTTTTTAGTGACATCAAACATTACTATTCAATTCTCTATGGCCAAGGTTCATATCAGATTATTCGACTTTGTGTGCTAAAGGAAGAGATGGTTCAACTTCCAGCTCAATGTCACTCATCCACTTATGCTGACATTTCGAAGCATCTAAGACCACAACGAAGATCTTACAGTCGGATTCTATAGGCCTAAATTGTTTTGGGATGCTCTTGATTTTGTTCGGAAGTGTGATAAATGACAAAAGATAGGAAACATCTCACGGAGGAATGAAATGCCTCCAAACGGTATTTTGGATGTGGAATTGTTCAAAGTATGATCTGTTGACTTCAGCGGACCATTCCAATTGTTATTTGAAAATAAATACATCTTGGTGGCAATTGACTGTGTCTAAATTGGTGGGAGCTGCACCTTTGCCAACAACGATGGGTAGGTAGTGGTGCAATTTCTAAAAAGAGCATTTTCATGAGGTATGTCCCAGCATTTTTGAAACCGTCAATTTGAATCTTTGTTGGCTAAGTATGGTGTTCGTCATCGCATCTCAACTCTGTAAACAAGTGGCATGTGTAATTCCTTAATTTGGGGTTGAAACATATTCGTGATGCCATGGTGAATTCATCTTGCACGGATTCGTCAAACAAAATTGACGATGCTTTGTGTATTGCACAACTTTTAAAATACCTATTAGTATGTCCCCATATCATTCGGTGTTTGGACAAGAGTGTAACCTTTCAATTGAGTAAGAGCACAAAGCATATTAGGGTGTTCACATGTCGAACTTTGATAGGAAAGTAGCCGGTAAAAATAGACTCGTGTAATGAAAAAGTTCCATTTAGGGCTTATGGGAATGCAAAGCTCTACAAGGAGAAAATAAAGAAATAGCACAACCAACATATTACAAGAAGGGAATTTTGGAATTGGTTAATAAGTTTTATACTTTGTAATTCTTATGTCAAACTATTTCTGGATGGTGGCCGGGTTCATTCAAACTTCTATTCTATATGGAACTATTTAGTTGATCATTCAAGATCGCACGAGGAAATTTAAAGTTAATGGGCATCACTTGAAAGCATATTGGGGAGGAGATTTCTACAATGAGAAATCACGTGTCCAACTCGATACTTCGAAGTAACAAAAGTAACAAAGTCAAGCTAACGATTCCAAAAAAGCTCTTATAGGAAGAAACTTAATTTTGTACCTTTTACTTAATTTCTTTCTAGTAACTAGAGATGGGCAGTTCTTTAGGGTGCGTTTGGTTTGCGTTTATGTTTTCAGTTTTAAATTCATCATTTATTTTTTGTTTTGAGGGATCATTTTAAGATTGCTGAAAAGGTATTTAGTTTTTTATTCCAAAAAAAAATGTTTTTTAAAACAAAAAATTAGAAAACGCGTTTGGTTTAAAAATTTTAAAAATAGTTTTATGACATTTTTTTTCCAATTAATTCGATAATTTAGTAAAAGAAACAATATCAATATTGTTTCTAACAATTGATTTTGAGTGATGATAAACCAATATTAAAATCAATCAAACATTGTCAAAATCAACATATAAATCAGATTCTAAGTGAGGATCAAAGTGGAAGTTTAACATTTAAGTCAAATAATTCGAGAGTTAAAAAAAAAAAAAAAGCCAAATCAAGAGCATGAAAGATGTCATTAAAGAAAAATCAAGATGATAAATCTAAGAGGCAAACTTCGAAACAAGATAAAAAACTAGACCTGTTAGTTCAAAATATAAAGATACTAATACTTTGATATTTAGTAATAAATTATAAAAGCTCAAAATTTGATATTTTAATTTTTTTTTTTTTTTTACAATGTTACTTACTTCTTCAAAAACCTAAATCTTAATTAAAAAAAAAAAAGAATCAGCCCCTGTTTGATCCACATTATAATTTTCATTCTTATTTTTCTACTCATTTTTAGCCACACATTCTTCAATAAAATAATATTTTTCATCACATCAATAAATTTTTATTCTTTTTCAACCACACATTCTCTATCAATTTACTATTTCAAACACATTCTTCCAAAATAATGTGGCTCAAACACTCCTTCAAAGTCAAAATCAACCGGACGTCCGGTTAGTCGATGGTCATTTTTTTAACCATTCTAATTTTTGACGCACAACGATTAATTTAGTCGTTCGGTTCAGTAGCGGACGTCCAGTAGGGTTGTCCGGTTGGACAAAAACTTTAAGCCGTTTAACTGCTATAAATACTACTTCACTACGTATAAATAAGCAACTAAAAGAATGCTTTCTTGAGAAATATACTTGAAAAATCGTCTTTGAGCTTACATTTTTAAATTTATTTTATTTATTTTTTCATACCAAAAATGTTGATTGTTGAATCAAACTTCTTGAATCATTTCTCTAATCAAAGTTTTTCATCTCTTTTTTGTGCTTAATTTACTTATATCAATTTTAGAAGAGAGATACATTTTTAAGAAGATCTTTAAACTTATTTTGCATAAACATTTCTACTTCTTCATATTTACATTTTGATTGATTTAATCAAATTTGAAAAATCATCATATTCATTGAAGTTTTTAATTTATTTCTTAGTACTTAATTTATCACAAATTATTCATTCANTTTCTCATTTCTCTCTTAATACTTAACTTATTACAATCATCCATTAAAAGAGAGATATTTCTTGATGAAGATTTTTGACCCTACATTGTATTTATTTCTTCATCTTCTCATTGAAACACTTTGATTGATTAATCTAATTTTTGACCATCATATTTATAAAAAATTTTCATCTAACACTTGAGCTATCATTTATTATTATTCATTAAAGTGTTAGCATTTCTTAGTACTTAACTTGTTTGTATTATTTATCAAGAGAGGTTTTCATTGTAAAATCACTTTGATAAAGTGTGGGGGCGTGATGAAGTCCCTTAAAGATCAACATTGTATAAGGATCTGTGCTCCTTGTTGTAAGTCACAATGTGAGTCATATTAAAGTCTCGTGAAAGCTGAATGGTGGGTCGTGTAGAGATTTCGTAAAGCTCAATATTGTATAAGGATTTGTGCTCATTGCTTGTAAGTCACCCGAAGCATTGTAAAGGGTTGGATTGTACCATAAGTCAATTAACATAGTGAAAAGGCTTTACTCATGCAGGAGAGCTTGGTAACGGAGGACGTAGATCATGACTTTGGATCAAACCTCTACAATTATATTGTTTGCATCTTCTCCCTCTTTTACTTATCATTTTTTTATTTGTGCTTATTATTTAAATTAATCTATTTAATCTTTATTTGCTTGAATTTAGATCAATTCTTCGAAAAAGTTTTTAAAACCAATTCACCCCCTCTTTGTTAGTTACTCTTGAGCTATCAATTATGCCTTCAAAGGAATTGTAGTGCATTTTGGAGCATATTTATAACCTCCGTTCTCAAATAGAAATTAGCTTGCCTAAACGCTGGATAAGCTATGGTGGACCAATTTTTTTACCATTGGTGGAACCATGTATTTTTCCATCAATATTTCATTCTCATCACCCGCAGCTACAATTGAAATTGCTGCATTTTCATTTACCTCCAATAGCAAACGGATTTTAAATATTTTCTGTTGACCTCAAAAATTGTATCAAAGATGTAGCCAATAGATCCCGAAACCTTTCATGTTCACGTAAGCCAAATTACAATGCACTTAGGTAAGCTGTTGATCAAACGATTAAGACAACTAGGAGAATAATCTGGGATGCAAAGGGGCTTCGAACGTGAACCTCCAATCGACAGGAGTTGGTCAGTTTGGGAGAGAAAACATCAATAACATGTGTAGCGAGAATATACATTAGAGAATCTAAAGTTGCATTACCTTTTAATGGTATTAAGTGTGAGTTTTTATACTAAGTACAGTGAATGGAGCCACTTGGATGATAATGCACGTGGCCTCATCCAAATGACTTTCCTTTCTTGTCTGTACATCAATCAATTTCAGCTTTAAATGCTAAAACCACTTTTGTATCCATAAAGTCTAACCTGTGCCTGAGATTTGACCATATAGGCATGCGACGGCTGTGGCAGTGAGTTGTCTTGTCAATCATCCCCATGAAATCTATTGCGGATCTTCCCACCGCCTCATCGCAGTTGGCTCTTAAATGGGACCTCTGCTCGGATGGGATCGGTTCAGTTTAGTTTCCTGGGGAAGGGGTCGTCCCGCGCTTACAACAGGGTCGCACCTGTGCCACGTAGGGTGCAGGGGCCCCTCCCACATGCCTACATGACTTAATTTGGTATAATTATTTTTAACATGTAACATTTTCAATTATTGATTCTAAATGTTGTTTTTGGTGTGCTTCAATATGTTATTTTCTTCTCAACACGAATGTTCGTTCGATTTTCGAATTAAATGGAGCAAGATTACCGTGTTTCGAACTTAGTATACGAGATCCTAAAAAAATGAGTGAAAACACTATATTTTTTATATATGTATTTAAAAACTATTAAAGTAATAAAATATAGATTAGAGTTATAATTGACTAAAACTAACTAAATACTATAATTCCCGACAATGGGGTCAAAAACTCAATCGTACGAAATTCCACAAGTGCACGGTGTCCTCAACAAGTAATATAATTCTAAATAAATTATCATTCCACGAAGACTAGGCAATTGATTTATAACTCTAATCGAACATCCATTTTGATTATCACTTCTATTTAAATTTATTAACTTAAACTAATTATTCTATTGAGTTATGATGCTTTTTGTAGGATTATGTGAAATGATTACTAAGATTTCGAATTTCCCTTATTAATCAACTTTAATACAAATCCAATGTCATGACCATATGTATGATTATTGTTGATCAATGTTACAATGTTATTTAATAATATCCATCGAGTAAAATTAAATCTCTCATCTCATGCGACATTCTTATTTCTTTATGAAAGATACTAATATGAAAGAATGCATTAAAACACTAGACCAGTTTTTGAAATCACGCAAAACAAAGATGTATATCTCTATCAGTCTCACAACAATTGTTATAATGTGTTATATATATCATATTATCTCTCTCGATAATAATTAAATCCATACATCAATTCAATTAGTGAACTAATAATTGAAAACATTAAATACTATAACAATCATCTAAGAAATAACATATACTAAGCATCAAATATTGAAATCATATTAAAACTTCATAATAAGGGTTCATCTATGTCTTAGTGAATAAAAAATTAGCTCAATGTTACAAATTCAAAAGAAATCATGATCGATTTATAGAACAACTCTTGATTTTTTTTTATATATGAAGAAGAAGAGGATAAATCTTAAAATCTTGAATTTTTTTCAAAGGTTCTTAACTAATCTCTAGTTGCGCCTTTTTTCTTTGTCCAAAAATCAAGATTAGATCATCAATTGATTGAAATCTTGTATTTGCCCAATACAAGGATGAGTTGTCTCTCTTTTATTGTAAGATCTAACGAATTATATGCTACAAGAGGTATGAAAGGTCTCTTGCGTTAAAGGAAGTTGCCTCCGTTGGACGAGCACCTTATTGGCGATCATTGAGCGCTCAAATTTTGAAAAATGTGCTCGAGCACCCTATTGGAGGTCATCGAGTGCTCAAGTTCTGGAAAATGTGCTCTAGTGTCCTACGGGCGGTCATCAAGCTCACATTTTGAGGTATGTTCATTTTGGTCCCTTTTTAATATTTTGTGCATCTCCAGTCCTTTTATTTTTTGCACAGTTTTCATCATTTGACTTCTAGTTGCATACAATTGATCCCTTATGATCTTCAATCCTAATTATTATTTTTTTTTCGTCCGAATCAACTATTTAATATTTGAAATTTTGTCCCTGGACTTAGGAAATCCCCATTTTCGTCGATTTCGCTCATTTCTTCTAATTTCATGTTCAACCATTAGATTTTACCTAACAAACAAAATATACAAGGGATTAAGTCATAATTTGTCAAAAATACTCCAAAATGTCTTAAAGGTCTAGATAAGCATAAAAAATACACTTATCAATAATCAATTACTATAAATTCTATCTTTCAAGTAATAGATTTGACCATTTGAGTACAAACGGCTACAGAAGCACCCTTTGGAATGGTTGTCTTTGCAAGTTAACAATATTAAAGTGTGCATACAATATATAGGTGAACGTATAAGTAGGAAGGATATCTTGGTAGCCTAATCAGTACAAGTTTGTAGTCACACATTGGCATCTTCTTTAAAAAACAGCTACTAAACCGTGAATGTAAATAGAGAGAACCCAAAACCTCTAAAGCTTCAAAATAAATGAA
The DNA here is from genome assembly GCA_903798385.1 of Fraxinus cuspidata. Classification (NCBI taxonomy): domain Eukaryota; kingdom Viridiplantae; phylum Streptophyta; class Magnoliopsida; order Lamiales; family Oleaceae; genus Fraxinus; species Fraxinus cuspidata. Next base: position 28,795 of record CAIGRP010082965.1, read on the forward strand.
AATGAAGTTAATACGAGTGAAAAAGAAAAAAAACAATGATGCTAATCCAAGGCGACAAGGTGAAGAACGACTAGTGCGAGTGAACAATCAGCCGAGAGTGCGCCACCACAGAAACAACTAGAAGGTGGCCTCTCTGATGCATACTATGTCACAAAAGGTTGTCAACCTCAGCGTCTCTCTAAACAACATGATCCTATTCTTTGAGAATAAGAAAAACCAACAACGAACACATGTTGGATCATTGCACATAGAATTTAACATGCACTACTGAAAATAAAAATAAAAAAAACTTATATAAATTAATAAAAGATGTTAATTTTTATTTATCATTAACTAAAACATAATCACCTAATTTTTCATAACGAAATATTATCGTAACATTCCTATAATATTTGCAAAGATTTAACATATAATAAATTAAGATTTATTTAATTTCTATATCGTGAACATAAATGTTCACTCTCAAATTCAATTCTATAAATTACGTTTATCAGATTGCGTTATGAGTATGTGGTTATCATTGTGCTCTCAAAGTCCAAAATGAATTGAAAGTTCCTAGGTATGGAAATTGGGACGAGCCCACAAGCGAGCAATATGGGCATCTGGGCTCATCCCAAAGACAAATTGAGGGCGAGTCGAGCTAAAATTTTCCTTGCAAAACATAAATGTTTTAGGAATTATTCTTGCAACATGCTTTAAAAAATTCCTTTTACGTTATTCTTCTTGATTCCACCTTCAAACCTTAGGCCTTCTCATGTGTTCTTCCAAATCCAAAAAACTGAAGAGATTTTGTGGAAGGATACAACAAAAACTATCTTAATTCTACCTGCCTACTTTATAATATGGACATGACTTGGATATAGAAACATTTTATAACCTAAAAGGACTCTTCCTTTTAATTCTAGTCCAAATCAAACTCTTTCTTTAAATAATTGTCACATGCTTGGCACATCTGACATGTCTCCATCCAATTAATTAAATAATTGATTCCACTGCAGTTAATAGTAAATTGCAACTCTTATAATTTATTTCCCTTTTTATTTTGACGTCACTAAGGGACCTGATGAGGCCTAATTAAACTATGCTCAAATAAATTAATCTTGATTCAATTAACGGAGAAGATAATTTCAGTAATCATGTTCTACTCCATCAAATAATGAGATTGCACTCTCAGTATAATTCAAAACACCAAAGCTATGTATAAGAAATAGTTATATTTTCTTGCTTATTGTTATTACATATTACTTCGTAGAACACATAGAATATTCGGGACAAGGTAAAATAATCAAAATTCTCATTACTTTAATCCTCAGATCCTATTTTTGTATGTGATAGTCTTATGGGGATCTCATCACACTACTAATTCAACAATCAATGCTGAATTCCCCGAATATATGTTCCACATTTTTTTAACTTTATTTATCAAGGCATCATGATATTGACTAATAACTTGATTTCACCTATTGATACCTTAAAAATTCTTAGTAATCGAAGCCCATCACTCACTAAGAATTAAGGTCCTACTTAAATAGTCAAGTGAAATTAAATTCATATGTTTAATTTAACTACTTAATTTTCACATGATCCAATCCGATGCATTTCAAAATATACCCTTAATCTTATTACCAAAGTTAAAGATGAATTTTAATAAAATGAGACAGTCTTATAAAAATAAAAGTGTTCATCTTTATTTACTGATTGTAGACAATGAAACTTAGATTAATAATATCAGATCAATACATGAACTAATGCAAGTTCAAATGAATTCAAATAAGTTATTGAAAAATAAATTAATATTTTTACTTCAAAATGTCACAAGTACTAATGAATTTAATTAATGAGCAAAACTTATTCAACCACTCGTGATTAATGAAAAGTGTAATAATACACAACATTTTAGTTTTTATAGTCTTGAGTGTCGTATAAGTTCCCTCATCAAATAAGTCATAAACTTTTTATACCTTGTGTTTATTCACACTCGGCCCTCAGTTTTATTAAAGGATCTTCTTCCCTCAAGATGATTACAGGTCTCTTAAATGGTTTGGCCAGTCTTTGGGGGTGATCTGGTGCAGGCTGTCTATAGAGCGGGCTACCTGAATTTTCTGGCGAATGGGCCACCAGTTGGCTTTTCTATTTATTTTTTCATCTTTCTTTTTGTTGAAAAGTTTAGAATATTTTTATGTTTTAAATTGCGTCTTTAACAAAATCTGCCCTTCTGGCATTCCTTTGGATTTCATTGTGGATTTTGTGATTGAAAGCAAGATGGAAGATCAGAAAGCAAAAGGGAGGCTAGAATTCCAATCACCAAATGAGCAAATGTGATATAAAAGAGTGATTACAAGATCTTAAATAGTCTAATTTTAAAATGACGAAACTACCCTAGCCAAACAAATAACACTACCATTCTACCTTTAGCAATATGAATTAACATAAACTAATTATGCTAACACCCCATTCAAACTCACGATGCGGCAATAAGAAGAAGCGAGATTTTGTTAATCAAAAAATGGAAACATAGAACAAGATACGTTTTGGTGAAAAAAAAAATCAGCTAGTTGCCTCTAAGAAGGAACAAAAGGTAGAGTAATAGTGTCATGCTGAAAGTGGTGGAAGAATGAGATGACAATAAATTTCAATGTGCTTCGTACATTCATGAAACACGAAGTTGTGGGATATCTAAATATTATTATTATAACAATATATAGGAGTCGGAGTTGGAAGAATATTACCCATACCTGTTAGTAACCAATGTAATTAAACAATTTCAGTACTCAATTTAGGTAGAAGATCAAGAAACAAAAGTTTGTTTCTTACTCTTCTAAGATATAAGAGAATTACCAAAAAAATACACAGAAACCAATGGTGGTTTTACGACCAATTGGATCACTAGCCAAATCAACATCAGAGTACACATGTAGCTCTAAAGATGAGGTTGATGAAAATAAAAGTCTCTAAAAGAAAGTGCCACGAAGATAGTGAAAATAAGAAAACAATAGCCTAATGAAATGTAGTAACAGATGCAACAAACTGACTAACAAAATAAACAATGTAGGCAATATCTGGACAAGTAATAGTGATATATACCAAACAACCATCAATAGTATAATATAAAGTACGGTATGTCAAAGGTATATTTTCAGATGGTGAATATGAAAGTTATTCTCAAAAGGAGGATCAACGGTTTGAGTGTCAATAAGATGAGAATGCTCAATAACGTCCACTATAGACATATAAAAAGAAAATAACCCTTAAGAGAATACGTCACCTCTATACACAAGAAGTAACATAGTGGGCTCAAGCCCTTCATTTCAAATTGACGAGCTTATTCTGACTTTACGTTAAGAATCCTATCAATATCATCACCAATTCATGTCATCAACATATAAAAAGAAAATAGAATAATGCAACCTACTAATGTATATTAAAACAAATAAAGTAGAATCATGATGACTGGAAGAAACATCATGAGAGGTAATATCAGTAGAAAACTTTTCAAGCCAAGCACGAAGTGCATGTTTGAGATCATAAAGTGCATTCGTAAGTTTGTAAACGTTTTCATGGTTATGAGAAACACCATGAGGGGATACCATATAAGCATCATCTTGAATATTTCCATTCAAGAAGATATTTTTAACGTCCATCTAAGATACCGTCTATCGATTAACAGAGGCAATAATAGTAAGTGTATGAACAATAGTCATTTTTATAACAGTAGCAAAGGCTTTCTCAAAATCCATATCATACTGTCAATTGAATATCTTAACAACTAATCTAACTTTACATTGTTGAACTGAGTCATCAGATTTAGTTTTGATCTTATAGATTCAATGAGAACTAGCAACACTTTTACTAGGTGGTGATGGAACCAAATTCCAAGTATCAATCTTATGATATGCAGAGAGTTCCTTAGCACAACTTGCTACCAAGGAGGATAAAAACAACCTTTTTATTGGAAGAATGCTCAGATAGATTGTGAATAAAGGTTAAAAAAACAACTAAATTAATTTGAATAGCTAGAATACCTAAAATTTGGTAGCTTAGTGGACTTATGAGGAAATTGAGGAGGAGAAAGACCTATAATCACATGATGTTCTTGGGAGGTCATAGACGGAGAGATGACATCAAAGATATCATGATCCGGTGCATTTGTACTTGTAGTGCATGGAGTGTATATAATACATGGGGTATAGGAGGGTGGAATATTTGTACCACCAGAGAATGGATCAAATGCAAATGAGTTTAGACTTAGTCATGTTATGAATGATCAAGGAACACAACATGACACGAGACATACACTTTTTGGTTGATGGGATCAAAACAATAGTTACCTTTTATCCATCATCATTACCTAAAAATACATAAATGGCAAAGCATGAGTCAACTTGCTACACTCTACTTTAGAACGGGGAACAAAGCAAGTACAAAAATAAAAACTTTCAAGATAGAATAATAAAGAGGATGCCATTACAATGTTTAAAAGGGTGACAAATCGGAAATATAAGGCGATAGAATTTTATTGATCAAATGAACAATGATAATGATTGAACATTAAAACGGGAGACGGATTCCTAAAGGAATTATTGTATATTACTACAATTATGCATTAGAATTAAACTCTTACACAAAAGTGGCTTGTCCAATTACTTCCGAATATACCTAGCATATTAATTTCACTACTTTCATGGTTCACTCACAACTGTCTAGATAAACTGCAACTTAATTCATAGAGTAGCAACTATTATTGTATTAACAGAATAGAGTGCCAACATATTATTCTTTAGGCTTGAACAATTATTTTCTAGATATATATAAAATAGTAATGCTACTTGTACATTATTGTATACAGAGGGATGATGAAGATCATATTAATTGACTTTATTCTCTTTCCTTCTATTTCTCTCTCTTTCACGTCCTCAATCCATACAATATAATATATAAATAGCATTACTCATATAAAAGCAGTATCTTTCGTACTAATCATCTTATTTTGTATCACTCATTAATTCAATGCAGTTTATACACATATTCAAAATATAATTCGACTCCCTTTTATAAAAGAAATAAAATTCAATTATTTATTCAGTAGCATTCGAAATTTTTATTTTTATTACAATTAAATCATATTTTCTTAAGCACATATTTGAACAGATATATCAATCCTAAATACATAAATAGAACCTTTCAAATTTTAGATCAAAATTATATGAAAATAAACTCAATTAAAATTAAATTTAAGTAGGCAATAAAATTCTCTATATTAAATAATGGTGTGTCCATAATAGAAATTAGGAGTGGGCTGGTTTGGTTCGGTCCAATTCTAAAGGAGATCAAATCAAGTACCAATGAGAATCTTAGAAATAGATCCATTAGATTTATATCCAACTATAGAATTGAACCAATCGATTTCAATTCAATCCGGACATGTTCTTTACATTGAAAAAATTATAAAAATAAAGTATGAAACTATTTGTCAAAATGAAAATAGATAAAAATAGAGTATGAAACCACTCGTCATTTTTATAATCTAACAATTAAAAAAAATTAATTAAACAAGACAACAAACAAAAATTCACTCCAAAGCTCAAAATCAACTCATAAAGGAGAAAAAAGAATAAACAATTAAACACAACTTGAACGGTAAAATCTCAAATCTCAAATTAATTTTTAAGATTTTGTATAACAATAATATGATTATCTTTAATGATCCTTAATGATCTTGATTCTTGATGGCCAACCACTTTGAAATAACAAAAAATTTAAATCCTTATCAAATATAGAACTAAAAATATATTTTTTCCTATTGGGTTACATTAATGAATTTGTAAAGTATTTATAAAAAATTGTACTTAAATTTTGATTACTCATTAAAGGAAATAAGAATAAGCCATTGAGAAGTAGAATTTTAATGTGATATAATTTTGGGTATGTGTTCAAATATTTAGTGCATCTTGATGCACGCAAAAATAGAAATTCGAAATAATCAAATTCACTATCGGTTCTCAAGTCAGTACCAAAAATTGGATCTAAACCGATCGATGCTCGATACATGGTCCCATAATCGACCTATTTAGTAGAGGAACTGAAGTTGAACTCGACAATTCTATCCGATTTAGGTCTGATCCCGAAAGAAAATGCCCGCTCCTAATAAAAATTCACTTGGACCAAAAATAATGGTATATGAAAGGAGATATCCCAATTTTTATTTTTAAAAGAATATACAAAGAAATGGGCCAAAAGAATATACAAAGAAATGGGACTCAGTGAGTGCCAAATAATTCAAAAGATCAATTTCCTGTATTTAGAATTCTAACGGCGAAATTTCTTTGCCGGATGAGGGCTTTCGACTTCGTCTTCACCTGAGCCAAAGCCCGGCCAGTATTGTGGCAGCGCCGGCAGGTTCAAGTCCAAGTCCCGGTGAGTAACGGTAGACTGTACACGTTCTGACGATGTCATAGCGCTGCTGGCAGCTCCGCCGCCGTTGCTAGTGGCGCCTCCTTCATAGTGGCGCCTTTTGTGGCCTCCCAAAGCCTGGCCGGTGGGGAAACACTTGTGGCAGATGGAGCACTTATGGGTCCTGCCACCCTTTGTGAGGGCAGAAGTAGTGGTGGTAACGGAGGCAGATATTGTGGAGTTTTCTTGAATTCCGTCACCACTGCCAGTTATCTTTCGATGGATCGTCTTGTGCCCTCCCAAAGCTTGGTAAGATCCGAAAGCTTTGCCACATACCGTACGCTTATACATAACCTTCGTAGAATCTGGTGGGAGACGGGTTTCTGATTGCGATTGTTTCTGCTGCAGTGCGGCTGTTGTGGCGTGGCCGCCTCCACGAGCTAACATCATGAGGCAAATAGCTAAATGTTCTTCTTCAGTTGGTTCATTTTGTTCCACGCTATGTGGTCGCCTTGATCGCTTACCCTTCAGCCACCGCCTAAAAGAGATTAGGCCGGCTTTATCCAACTGAAATGGCGGCGATGGAGTAGTCAGAGAATTCAATGCTTCAAGTTCCATATATAATAGAAAGATAGCAATGACTTAACCAAACTTTTCTTTTCAAGAAATACCGAGAATGGAGGATAAGCTGAGTGAAGATTGCACTCGGATAGAGACGAGGTCAATAGAAGAATTCAAGTTATTGATCTATAGTTTTTGAGAGCAAAGGGAAGAATTTGTTCTTGAGTGAGTTTTAGAATAAGGGAAAAGGGATCATAAGGCTTATATAAACGGGGTGGGGTAGGGGGTGGAAGTTGCTTCACAAGTGATAGGAAAGGGAAGTGAAGGTAATTACTCGCATAGAAAGAAAAGAAAATAAAAAAAATAATGCTAAATGTACATCACATGGTTACGTATTGTTTGACATGTTTTGTGTTTTCAAAAAGAAATGAGGCGGGAAAATAGCTTCTTTTTTTTTTTTTAATCGACAAATGGTGTGTTGTCACGTGGTACAAATGATGTCAAATATGATGTACATATAGCTTGATTGAAATAAAAATAAAATTATCATTAAAAATATGTGGATTGAGCAGCACGTTTAGTTTTGGAGAATTTTACTTGTGGTCCAAGTGGGAAGAAGTTGGTTAGAAAGAGTGGGTAGTGTGTGGGGCTTTAGGGTTTGAGGGGAAGGAAAAGATTGAGTAACTGAGTGAAAAGATGACTAGTCAATGTAGACTAAGCCCAAGTCAAAACACCTACGCGGTCTTAAAACTCCTACGCGGTCTTAAACTATGTACTTCATCAACTTATGCAATGTATAAATTCATGTTGATCAATATCGACTTTAGATGCAAAATACTGAAAATTTGTTATTATGTATTACATATCAAATATATTGTTAATACTTTTTCGTATATGCTTTATTAAACAATAATAGGCAGTTCAATGAACAATAATAAAACAATTTTTTTTGTCCTAATACCTTTTAGCGCATATTGCTAATTCTTTATTAATTTGTCAAGTACAATCATACCATGTATTCAATCATGTTGTAAGAATTCGCAGCATTCTTTAACATGAGTTTCGGGTCAAGAAGCTTATTTGAAATGATGAATTTCAAGATCTTTTTATGGTTGAATCACATTGCATTCCAAGGCTCCAAAATTTGCATTTCTTTTTCTCAAATGGTCACAATCCCGATCACAATGGAAGTGGATTATTATTCATAATCTAAGCGTCAATTTTTGTGAAATTTCATGTCCAAGATATGGTTCTAA
>CAIGRP010082974.1:0-25366 GCA_903798385.1 Fraxinus cuspidata
CAAATTGAAGGAAACAGAAACTTGACGTCTCTTTCCTTAATATTTGAACAAGAAGTATCCATTTCTATCACTAGCAAACGAAATACTCGATAAATGAGTTATGATCGGTTTTCGCAGGTATATTCAAATACTCTAATAATGTGCAACAATAAAGTCGTCAATACCTGAGTCTCTGCCTCTTGTCCCTGAGTCTCTCGCGATGCCTCAACGGTTGACGTCTATCGACGCTGCGACGGTGCCTTCTCTAGTACCATGGAACCGAAGCCTTTACAATCATAAAGTTGGGCCGACTTAGCTGATGAGCTCGATCCGGAGCAAGAGCAAGCCAGGCCCTCGGATGAAAAATCTGAAGTTCAGTTGGATTCACTTGCCATCGACGAGTCCAAGAGAGTCAACAATAACCTCACCGATCCTGATGATTCAAGAATTGAAGTTGTATGACCTCTCTTTTACCGTGCAATGGTTATAAGTTTATTTATGTAGTTGTGGGTCTGAATTATGGGTTTTCTTTAACTTTCTTTCTAAAATTAATGGTTTTGAGCAGGTTTTAGAGACTATTCACAATTTGGTTTTGTATTTGGTTTTGCTGGTTTGATTTGCGTTGAACTATAGTGGAACGTGTGTGTGTTTAAACTTTTTTTTTTAAGTGATAGTAGTGTTTGGACTGATGTTGATATGAACAAGTTATCAAATCACTGATATTGAGAGTATAAGCTATAAAGTACTAAAATATTGATGCAATTGGGGAAATAATTACTCAGGCGGTCAGAGATTGAAGGGTTTAAAATAGATTACGGCCTAAGTGTGAGTTATGGTTTCAGACTCCCAATAGACTGATTGAAAACAATCATTAAAATTACAGATTGTAATGATATCAGTAGCTTCATCAGCGGTGCCCTTAACTAATGGAATGACCTAAGGACCTTGATGTAAGGGAGTTGAGCAATCAAGCTTCTGATAATCGCCTTAGCAAGCGTGCCACATTTCCACCTCTTGGTGAGCATAAATCAACCACCGTGGAATTAGTGGACGTGAAAGAAAAGTAGGTTGATGATATAGCTTCCAAATCTCTTTCCCAAATGGTCATGCTAAAATCAGTCATGTTCACTGTTAATCTGTTGAGATGTTTCTCATGTCAAATGGGTGAATTTTAGAGAAAATCATATTCTGTTTTTGGTCCAAGGCAGTTATAGTATTCTACCTTTAGATGTCTGATTGGGAACTGGAATTGCACTAATACTGCAATGATCATGATAAATTACTAGAAATTAGGAATGATTTTTATGCCATTTCTTTGCCTTCTGCGAGGTATGTGCCAATCGTTCCTCTACGGGTGCGATGCTATAAATAATATCTTCCATTCTATATTCTACCTTCAAACTTGCGCATCAATATATTTCTTTTTAGTTTTCCAACATATATGTGATCTTTTTGGTGATCTGTTTGCACTTTATATCCTTGCACAAGTCATCAACAAAGTCTGGCCTTGTAGAGAAGATTGATGAAGAAGCTGGGAAACAAGGAACATTTTGGCCCGAGAGATGGCTTCCAGCTGACATTTGTTTAGTCTCAAATGCAAGGTTAGTATGGTTTGATCTTTTCAATTCTATGACATTGCAGAACACTTCAGATGTTTTAAGCTAGTTGATTGAATTTCCAATTATCCAGTAGTGTTCAATAATTATTTTCCATTAATAAGTTTTTAGATTGTTAACTGAGGCAACACGGTAGATTATAGTTGTTTTGGAACATTTTAACAGAAGTATAAAAAGGACATCACGCTACTCTCTTTTCCATTCTTGCTTCTTTTTTCTTTTGTGTTGAGTAATGCATTTTATTGATTCAATGCTTCTCTTGCAGTTTCATTGGCAATCGTGAATTGTGTGGCGAGTAAATCGAAGAATGCATGAAGAACTACATGATTGAGTATGTCATTAGAATATTATCCAGAAGTTTGGTGTTGTAAGTGTGGCAATAAGCTCTGCATGCCTAAATTGTACCAAAATTTTATTCCTAATTCTATTTTATTTTGAAACTCTATTTTATTTAGGTGGTGTTGTATCACATTTAACGTTCAAATGTATGGATTCAAAAATTTGTAATGAAATTATCAATTTTTATGCAATTTCAAAATTTGTTCACAATGAGTATTTTCAATTTTGCCAATCAAAAACGTTGCAAAAGATTTATTAGCAACGTTCAAAAAACGTTGCAAAAAGGTTATTAGCAACCTTCAACAAACGTTGGAAAAAAAAATTATTAGCAACATTCAAAAAACGTTGCCGTATCCTTCTATTCCACGACAACATCGAGATTTGCAACATGCGTCCAAACGTTGCAAAAGATTTCGACAACATTTTTTAAACGTTGTAAAAAACTATTTTTGTAGTAGTCTATATATAGAGATTTAATTAAAAAGGAAAGTAATGATACAAATCAAAACTTAATTGTGTTGATCGTCTAATTCCATAATTCATCCAATTTCAATCCAATTAATCAAAACTCACCCATTTTTATCCATTCGCGTCCAAATCAGGTATTCTCCTAAATTAGTCATGAAATAAGCGAAATTAAATATCAAATTAGTATATGAACTATCAAATGCTCACTTTTGATGGCTCGCATAAGTGTAAAATCATACTCATCACTCTTCATACGGTTGAGAAGGTATGACTAAAGGTTGCGTATATTATTTATTTTTCCATGATTTCAGTTACTCTTTTAATATCAATTAATCAGTTTTGACCTGAATGGATGATGGTTATTAAATTTTTGATTATGCTAATTCAAGGTTCTAAAATACTAGAAGCAACCAAAATTTCCAAATCATTTTTTGTATAAATCACCGTTAAATTGATTTCAGTTATGTTTCATTTAATTCGAGAAATTTTTGGTTGATCTTGATTATTTGTGCATTTTATTAAAATGTATATTCGCCGGTCCATAAATGTAAGAAAAAAAATTACACCATTTAATGATTAGCAAATTAAAAAAAAGGATGTAATATGATTATCACACAAATTTTAATATGAATTATACACACAAATAACATGTGGATTAAATATGATTATTACACCATTTGTAAGTAACAGTTTGAAAAAAATTCAAACATTATAACAGAATAAATAGAATGTAAAAATTTTGTCAAAAAAAAAAAAACCGAACACGTTAAAAGATTACATAGGTAATTGCTATATTTTCGTTTAAGCACTGATTTATGTTTAAATTTTGAAATATTTAACTTAAAACAATATTTTCGATTCAGCCCCCCTACTTTTTCCCTATTTGTGTAAATGTCCCTTCTTAATTTCTTCTGACAATCAACAACCAAGGATTAAAGATGGGCTGTTTTCTTGGCCCATTTAAGCCAACAACTGTATATATAAAGCATAAGAAGTTAGGATTTGGCCCATTAAGGTGTCAAGCCTGCGTTGACTGCACAACTCTCTAATGACTAATCAATTTTGATATAACTTTTAATGATTATTCAATTTTAATATAGCTTGTTAATTTGATTTTTATGTTCAATATTAAACTATTAAGAGTAAATTTCATTTGCGTACACTGAACTTTAAACAAAGTTTCAATTGCATTACTAAATTTTACTTTTGTCTAAATTGAATCACTTAACCTCAATTTAGTTTTAAACTTCTCCACTCTATTATGTTTTGTCATCTATCGTCCTCGAAATTAGACAAATTTCTTAGTTGACACTGATCCTGAATACATTTATTTGGTGGCAAGGAATACCTTCCTTACTACAAGATCCCTAATCTCTTTCCCACTTTTGGTTATATTACTCTGCACATTATTTTTTATACACTACTATTTTTAGTTTGCCTCGATCCTTTTCAAACCAATCCCACTCATAGTGCCTTCTATATCTCGTTATGGCTGAAATGCATAATTCGAAATGAAGAGGTTCCTTTTCAAGTGGGAATAAGGCTTTACCCAAGACTAGAGAGGAATGTTTTTTTCTGGTTCTGGTCTGTGATGTAATTCGATAAGACTGGAGTACATTCGGAAGTTCGTTTGCATAGTCTCCTTTCAGTTTGTCAAGGTGATCTTTCAAGATATGCTTATTCCTTCGCTTTAGATATATCCGAAAGTTAATGAAGCAAATATTTTATTTTTTGAATACCTCATTTTTAATTGTCCTTATTCCTTGACTTTAGATACTCTCGAAAGTTAATAAAGCACAACAACAATTTTATAAGCTCATGTTTAACAATCATTATTTGAATAAAATAAAGTTTTGAATAGTGATTTTTATTTTTAGAATGTGTGGTTAAAAAGTAGAGAATAGATTTAAATTTATTACTGGGCATTTTATTTTTTGAATATGCAATTAAAAAATAAATAAATAAAAGGGGGGAGTTTTGAAATAATGATGGTCTAGAAGCTAAATAGTGGACCAGTAGGTGGAGTGGGGGTTATGGGTAGGGAACGTTGGGTTGCACTGACGCTTTGTCTTTATAGGGAATTTGGGGTTAAATCACTCAATTCACCGTCCCAATCAAGAAATGGTACAAGGTAAGTCTTGCAAATTAGACGTTTCATCCAGTTTTTGACACGTTAGTTGCCTAAATTTTGTTGGTTCTGACAACCTGCACTCATTCAAAACGAATACAACGAAGTAATATATAGCATTAGGATAACCCCACCGTTCCTTCCGTCTACAACACGTTTGATTGTCAAGCAATAAGTGGTTGAATTTATTTTATTTTATTTTTTAAATTGTCGTGTATTGTCATGTGATAGAGTGTAAAATTTAATGTACATCAAGTATGATTGTAGCATTAGATGATTATTTTGATTAATAGGATGAGCGGTCATTAATTTATTATTCATTTAAATTTTGAATACATTTTTAGACATTAAATAATATGATTTTGATCTTAGATAGTGTTTGATACACAACATTTTTCAACTTTTCTAGTCTTTGATACACAAAATTTTCCCCGAAAATCGTTTTCCACTTCCTCATTTCCTGCGCTTATTTTCTTGGTTTTCAAGGAATTCATTTTCTTTTGGTATTTGTGGTAATTGATTTTCCACTTTTTTTGTATTTTTTTTTTATTTGGCAATTGGAAAAAATTCTAAACACAATGGTAAAAAAAAAAAAGTATCATTTTTATTGACAATTTCCATGCAAAACAAAGTCAAACGAATGATATTCGGTATGATATTTTTCTTAAAGAAATTTTGTTTTGTTTTGTTTTTTGACAATTGGAACAAATTCTAGACCAAATGATAAAAAAATTATCACTTTAATGGACAATTTCAATGAAAAACAAAGCCAAACGGACTCCAAACTTTTAACATTTTCCAAGTGGAAAATTATACAAATCAAACACAAATAATTACAATTCTCAATAAAACAAATTCTAGACAATTCAATTCCCTGTAATCAATTTTTTTTTTCCACTCAAGTTTCACATTTGCAATCAAACGGACCCTTATTGTCAAATAAATTGATGATAACTTAAAACACTAAATAAATAATATTATTCATATACAATTAGTTTTTATTTAAGAAATTTAATACTAGCTTTGTAGATTTAATTTTAGAAGGAACATCGATATTATTATATTCAGTCATGCTTGCTTAAAATGTTGTTTACATTGGGAGTAGAGGATTGTCCAGCCACGCACTATTCTGACCAAGAAAGAGAGACTCTTTCACTGGATAAACTTACCCTTTGCTTCTTGACAAATAAGGGAGCATGTGATACCAACTCATGAGAGTACCTTCACGAGATTGGAGATTAGGCCTGTATAAAGCATTCACGGAATTGCTGCAATTTCGGTGTTCAAATGCAAATTTTAACCCCGCGTAAATCTCAGTTTTAGAGAAGGGGAAAAAGCACATAGTTTACAGAAAATAAAATAAATTTAAGCTATATTTGAATACAAGCAATTACAAATTTTTAATATGTCTAGCAGCTTTAAAATTAATTACAGGTGTTATGGAAACTGGAATGATCTAATCAGTGGCGGATCCAAAAATCTTAGTGAACTAGGGCGGTTGTTGACAATTAGCTATCAATGATCGCGATAATGAAATCATTTACAAAAGACGGATAGAGGGAGGGAGAGAGGACTACAAGAGGAAGAATATAAGTTAAGAAGACGTCCATTTTCTTTAATAAGTCAGGGCATGTACTCTTTGCTGTTTTCAGACCATTTTTAGTTTTTGAAAACACTGAAAACACATTTATTTACCTATTTTCAAAAACGAATTTTCAAAAACGAGTTTAAATTTACAAAGAAAACGGAAAACGCTAAAAAAGTCCTTTTGACCGTGTTCAGTTAAAATCAAGTCAAAACTTCATTTTTTTATTTTTCAAAATGACAAAAAGAACACTTTTTCAGCAATCTCAAACTCAAAACACAAATCCAAAATGAATTCAAAACTCAAAACTAAAAATTGAAACACGAAAAGAATAATCCCTTAGCTATTGAAGGGTTATTTTCGTGGGGCCGACATTGGAGCGCCAGCCTCTCTTCCCACTTTTTCTTGGGTGGTGCCTAGGCCCCATCTCTGTCCAAATTGCCTTCCAAAGTTGGTTTTTTTTTCATTCCAAAATTCTCTTTAAATCCAACACAAGTTGCTACTCCCAATGAGCTTCTAGTACAATTTCAATTAGAATTTACCAGATAAACTTGGATACGAAATCACAATTGCATTCCAAATAGGATTCTAATCAATGTGCATTTTTAATTAGAACTCTCAATTATTTTTAACAAGGATTCGAGTCACATCCAAATTCTAACAACAAGAAAATCAAACTTCAATCATGCTACATGTACACTCTTCTTTACAATTTTGTTGACGCTATTCCACATGGTTCCTTTAAAGTTATTGATTTTGAACACATATATTACACCATTGCACATTTCTTTCACATAGAGAGTATGTCGGCTATAATATCATCTAAAGATGTACATTTAGCATTATTCATCAAAGTGTCTCAGCACTTGCACTAAAACCTAGGCTAGTAAAGTTTAGAAATTATATTACATTTTAAAAAAATAATATATTAGACATTTGGTGTATAGAATATATTTATGATATTTCTTCATGTTTTGATGGCATGCAATAAATTTAAGATAGCTACATTCATGAATCTTATGCAACATTGAGGTACACATATCTAGATCAATTTCTATAGGTCGGACCATATTGTTTTGGTCGTCTGGAAATATTGAAATGTTGGACAGGATAAAAACTTTCACCGTGGTAAAGAGAACTTTATTGTCCACTGGGATTGAAGATCAATTTCATATTTTTGGTATAGAATTTTACATATATTTTCCGGAAAGTAACATCCTAATCTTGGTGGGTGGTAGGAGTACTTTTTACTCATTTTCGATACCTAACTCATTGTAAGAGTTAGTCTATTCAAGTGGATTTTTTTTGTTGTTGATTCAGTTTGTTTTTGTATTTCTAGGTAATATCCTGTGTTTGGAGAGAATCATGTGGAAATGCATTCAATTCTGAACTCCTAATTTTCTAATTTTATTGACTTAGTGTAATAAATAACTTCATTTAGGTTATGTTGACATTTACGATGCTACACATGACTTAATGTAAATTTCACTATTAATGTAACATTTGAAAACTTGAGTGACTATTAACATATGAAAATAACTTCTGTGACCATTATCATAATTACTCAAACTTCAATGACGAGATTAACGTAATTAATCCTAATGCATTTCGCTTATCATGCAATTCTATGTTTGTCTATTGTTTCTTTGCGATATATATTTATTTGCATAATTATTTTCAACCTTTATAGACTCAACATCTGCTCGATCAGCTTTATCATCTTCAACAAAAGGTATAGATATTTTTAATAACAATTCCCCAAACAGAAAGGTACAAGCTTCATTCTCATTTAACCATTTCTGATTGTTGACGTGGAATTTTTTACTCAACTTCTTGAATTGACTTCGAGACATTTTTCTGCAACACGAAAATCAGTTTCAGTACTTTCAGATTGGTTTCTTGATCTAGCTTTGCGACTCATTTTGCTAGGAGATTTTTTTTTTTGTGGGTAAACTGAATTTGGATATTCTTTAGACTGAAAATGCATGTCGTTTTCACACAGGACCATCCTTCTAACGCCAAACTATTAACGAATAAAACTTCATGGTAGTTCTGGATCAACTTAAAAAGAAATTAGGTAGAATAACAATGTTGACTTTTTTTGAATTTGTAAAGAAGAACACATGATTTTATTGAAATGTATTCAGCTTTACCGGACGTGATTTTAATGAAATGTATTTGGTTGAATGTTCTAATGAATTCGTCCAGCTTAGTATTTCTTTGGATGCTTTGGCTCTCTTATATAGGCATCAAGATAGTTGCTTCTCGTTCTCATTCTTGTCAAGCTACAGTGTCCATCATCTAGATATATGCCACCACCCTATTCAAATAGATTTCATCCGTTGAGGAGTTCGGCGATGATAAATTGACGTGGCACTTAAGTCGTAGTATGTGACATAGGTCATCACTGTCTGCAGTCTATGCAATCATTGTTTTCTCTAATCAGTGAACATAGTGGTGTTGACATCAAGGGTAACACATTTCCATCTCTGATTGGTTGTAAGGATGATGCTAACGTCTTAGGAGAATATTTCTCGAGTTTAATCATGATGATATCTCCAAATGACTGCTCATTTAGCCGTTTGACTAGGTGAAAATTGTGATACGATCTCGAATGCTTGACTTTTCTAACAAATTTGTCTCTTTGATTACTTTGATATGGACCTACATTTGATCCGAGATGGCCTATTAAGATCGGACACAACTTTCTATAACCAAAATTATACAAATGAATGTGTCCAGTTCTAAATGTTTATAGATTACATCTTTTGGGATATGTAACATTTTACCTATTCTATATGTAATGTCTCATTTGTGCTCTCCTCAAAATAATCTGGACCTCATTTTTGTCTTGTTCCTTGGTGTTAGATACTTCAGAAAATTACAAAACACGACAACAATTATCTAAATGCTTGTGGACCGTTGAGTGGTTGTGGGTAGCGAAAGGTGGTCGCACTAACCCTATGTCTTTATTGGGAATAATTTCACTTGGGGTTAAATCACTCAATTCACTGTCTCAATCAAGAAATGGTACACAAGGTAGGTCTCGCCAATTAGACGTGTCATCCAGAGTTTTTGACACGTTAGTTGCCTAAATTTTGATGGTTATGTCAACCTGCACTCATTCATAACCAATATAACGAAGTAATAATATCTATATAGAGATGATCATTTTGATTAATGAATTAAACTAGTGTTACTTTGTGTACATCCATTTTGACATTTCAAGATTTGTCAAAATTAATATTATGAATTGTTTAAAGTATTGTTAAAATTAACAAATGAAAAATTAATGTCAAACTTAATGTGACTATAGCAAAACTATTATTCATTTAAATTTTGAGTACGTTTTTAGACATTAGATAATATGATTTTGATCTCATTATCCTATAAATCGATGATAATTTATACTCTAAATGAATAATGTTATCTATATATAATAGTTTTTATTTTAGAAGTTTAGCCTCCGTTTGAGTACCATTATTTTTAAAATTCATTTTCAATCATACGTTCTAACATAAAATAATTTTGTACATAAATTCAATTTTTTCCCCGTTTTTTAACCACATTCTCCAAAAAAAATCATTACTCCAAAATACATTATCCCAAAAAAATGGGGCTTAAACGGGGGTTAATATCTAGAAAGAATTTAATACTAGCTTTGTGAATTTTAATTTTAGAAGGAACATCAATATTATTATATTCAGTCATGCTTGCATAAATTGTTGTTTGCACTGGATAAACTTACCCTTTGCTTCTTGACAAATAAGCGTGCAAGTGATACCCAGTAAAGAAGCAAATCTATTATGCATCTGATTAGACTACCTTCACTGCTTGGAGATTAGGCCTGTGTACAGCATTCACGGAATGCAAATTTTAACCGTCTAAATATCAGCTTTGGTGAAGGGAAAAGCACTTAGTTTACAGAAAATAAAACAATTTTCCCCTATATTTGAATACAAGCAATTACAATTTTTTTTTTTGTCTGTCTAACAGTTTTCAAATTAATTACACGAAAATCAAACTTTCTCTGCACTTCCACTAAAACCTAGACTAGTAAAGTTTAGAAATTATTTTACATTTAAAAAAAGTAATATATTAGATATTTGGCGTAGCAATCTAATTACAAAATGCGAAATCCGAAATTCGCCTAGAAAAGGGTGATGTAGATTGTTGAATAACTTTGAGGACGAAGATGATTAAAAATTTGCGTTTCTTGTAATTTCTTGAACAAAATAAGACCCCGATTTATTTTAGGAGTGGAAACATTATATTCATGTATATGCAAGAATTCTACTTTTACAGTAAATTTATGAAGTTTCTTCAAGTTTTGATGGCATGTAGGAAAAGACACTGCTAGAAGTTAACAAGTCTCTAAACAGAAAGGTACAAGCTTCATTCTGATTTTAACCATCTGATTGTCGTCGTGGAACTTTTGACTCAACTTCTTGAATTGACTTCGAGACATTTTTCTGCAATGGGAATATCAGTTAGTCGAAAACTCTCCGATACTTGAATTAGTAAGGTCGGAACAAAGCGTAGCTAAAATAAGAATTTTTATGCTTTGAGTGTGAGTGATCTCTTAGACTCTTACCATATGTGAAGGATTGAGAGCCCTTCTGAGTTAGGAGTTTTGGCAATGCCCTATTCACTTCCATAAGTTAGACATTCCACTCGAGCACTAGCTTTTGTTTTTCATTCGTTGATTGTGGTCGCATGTCAGAGTAATCAACGTTGATGTCACATCTGTTGATTAGACATTGAGTGTAAATCTTCACTTCGGCCTTTCTTCTTCTATTGAAACGAAATCACCTAGTGTACAAGTGCTTTGGCATGCGTTTTACTGTTACATTGGTTACTTTTCTCCATTCCATGTTGGCCTATAACACTTCCTCAGTAGTGACTAGGCCATCTCCTGCATTATGTTCCATCCTTAAGATAGAGAAGTGTGTGACTATCCAATCCTATCCACTACAAGGTACCTAGCATGAATTAATGAAGTGCTTCCCAGATTACCATTTTATACAGTGGATTGGACTACTAGTTTTCGCATTCAACTCTTAGTTAATATCTCCCTATTCTTTTTCCTCATCAACCCTGCGAGCAGGCTTATTTTCTCAATAATAACTTTTTCCAATAACTCCAGTGACACAGTGAAAGATATAGTTCTGTGGCACCGGGTAATGTTGCAGCATCAGCATATAAGATGCAAATAAAGTAAATTTAATGCTCACAAACAGACCCAAATTCATTTGGGAATGGTTGGCTCACTCCGTTTCCACGGTCCATTAGTAAAAAATATTTGTCTTAGCTGGACAATTAGATCATCGGTTGTTCATTTTCACCAATTCGGAGATTTGGGACAATTTTCCTTTGTTCTTCTTACTCTTATACAAAATGATGTGTACGCAGATACAAGCAAGATAAACACGAACAATTGGAGAAAAATCGAATATCTTTGATTAATAAAATTAAACAAGAAGATGATTTAATTGTCCAGCTATCACATGTGTTCTCTACTAATGAGCCAAACTATCTCAATGAGTTTGGGTCGATTTGGCTACATCAACATCTTACTACAATAAGAATTAATTTGAGGGGTTTAGATATTGAACCACCTAGTACAACTTAGATCTATCTATCTCTTTTAAATTTAAGTAAACGTGCTGCGATACAAGTCGTAATGTCTCTATATATCTAATGATTAACAACTTAGAAGGGAGTTGAATATGTTGTTATGTCCAATATTTAAAAGTCTGCCCAATAATTTTTGTGAATTTATCAAAAAAATTGACCCTTGAGAACTAATGATCAACATTTAGTAAATTATAATCAAATTCTTTCTAATTCTTGTTATTGATGTTCATGCGATTATATCAATGACATTTTGTAGTAAAAAACAAAAGAACGCCAATTTTAGGTGGAAAACCTAAAATGTTAAATTTGTAGGTTTGAGTTTACAGATAAATGTCTCCCAGCCTGTACCAAAACCAAACAATTGGTAAAGATTACACAACTCCGTTTTTTTTTTTTTCATATCTCGACTATAATCAAACAAAGATCTCAACTCTTAAATTTGCACCACTTATGTTTTAGATCGCTATATAAACTACAACGAATATCTCACATATTATTATCTTCTACCAATTTGGTATTGTTGGTGAAATTTCAATAATAGAAAAAATGCAGTTACAAAATAAATAGGAAAATAACGAAATCGGATGTACTGAGGCGTCGATATCCTGCTCTATTTAAATAGATTTAAACCCTGTACGGTTAGCAAAACCTAAAACCCGATGCATGAGAATTTATACATGATTTGTATCCTCTACGATACAATAATCTGACTATTTGTCGTATAGCTCAAACAAACTCTAGACAAATAGTTGAGCCCAAAGCTCCACTAAACAAACACCCTTCTTTGCTTAAGAATCTTTCAAATGAAATGAGTGAGAATGTAACAAGAGAACATGAGAGAATTGTGAATGTTGTGGTCGTGTATGAATGACCAAAGCATGGTGATATTTATAGGTAAAAATAGGCTACCCATAATAAAGAGGTGCCATAAAACACACGAAGGTTACATGACCATACATATTCAACTTCTATATTTTCACCTTTTATTTTCCAAACCTCCAACCCTTCATTTTTGTAACTTCCAAAACGTATTAAAAGAAATGCAATGAATGAATAATGAACCGGCAGGTATCTTCTGCATGAATATGTTAAAACAACCAACGATTGAGTCCTTCATGGACACTTCCTACCACAATTTACCTTCAAGTTTCAAAGATTGATCTTTCTACGCAAAGGAAAAAAAAAAAAAAAAGAATGATCAACAATTGGATCAGTCAAAACCTAGTTGAAAGAATAATGCTTAATGTACAAAAGCATTATTCACAGGCTTGTACATGCCCCTCACAAAGGGGAGCCCCACACTATTGTTTTAAAAGAAAATNAAAAAAAAAAAAAAAAGAATGATCAACAATTGGATCAGTCAAAACCTAGTTGAAAGAATAATGCTTAATGTACAAAAGCATTATTCACAGGCTTGTACATGCCCCTCACAAAGGGGAGCCCCACACTATTGTTTTAAAAGAAAATACATGTGGGGCCCCCCTTTGCGAGAGGCCTTGAATAATGCTTCTGTACATGAAGCATTATTCTAGTTGAAAATACTTACTTTTCAACAAGGAAAACTGTGTACAAAACCTAGAAATCAGGAATTAAAATTTTTTTTTCTAGTTTCGAAATTTTTCCTAGATTTTCCAAAGAATTTTGATTTTTAAAACGCATTTAAAACACAAATGCTAGCTTTTGGCTTGGAAGTTTCCATTTATCATAGAATCCGAGCAGTCAAAACCAATCAGCTGGATGTACATTTTTTTTAACATGGAAATCTGTATACAAGACAAAAAATTCTGCATGTAGGATGAATCTGAAAAAGGTTTAAGGAAAAACATAAACTTTGGTAAATAAAACAATCATGCTACACATACCCTCTCCTTTAAACCTTCCTTTACATTTTTTCACGTGATAATATTATACTTTTAATTTTGAACTCATTCATCATATCATTGCACAAATTTCATCCACTTAGAAAAGAATATCAACTAAACTATCATGAAGTACAAGTCAAAATAAAATATTAACCCAAGGACAAACAAATCCCATATGAAAACCACACAGCCTGAGCCAATGACTGCTCGACACCTTAATTACTGTCTTTTGCTTTGCGTCAGTTTTCAAGCAGTTATCAATGCTGTACAACCTTCTCGGATATCTGAGCCACTGCACTCACCCCATCATTTTTAGTGCTTTCCTTTTCCTTTTTATGATAATGACTTTTCAACAGCAGGATTCTTTGTTAAGCATGCAAAGAGATAATAATGTCACACTAGATTGAGATTTCTATTCTATTTAATGAAAAATATGGATGTTGTTGTTAGAAAAAGACGGGTACTTTTAATTCAAATTAAGAGAACAAACAAGAAGAGAATAACTTATTATAGGGTACAGGTACGAGTTGGGGTATGTTTTAGAAAGAATAATTGGTGTTTGTTTGAGGAAAATGAAATCCCTTTCATATGTAAATATTGAAGTGAATACCGCTGTAATCATAAAAGCTGTTAGAATTAAGGTGTGACACGAATTTGAAGACTCCTTGGGAATTCTATTTGAAGTCAACTTGAGAATTTAAGTTGGAATTCAATTTCGAAGTTGATAGTAGAGTTGAAGAGGTCTTGAAGGAGTTCAAATTGCAAATGGATAAGTAAACATCGAGCTAATGCTCGTCGGCGTCTTGATCCCACTCAAGCACTCAAAACAATAGCACCAGTGCTCGCTTACAGCGAGTCGGCCGCTCGAGCATCGATCTTATCTTGTGAATATTTTGTTCACGTCTTTGACAATTTTTTTACTCCTATTTGTAAATATTCATTATTGATATTAATAAATTCTACTCTTCTGCCCATGATATATTTTTATCTCGTAAATCTTGTGTTTTTGTTTTAATTGCTATTCTGGAAGATAAAAGTCACTTTCGAATATTACGACAGAATTACCTTGAAATAATTGGACAACGTAACCAGTTTGATCAACATGATCACAATATTAATTCGAGTCCACCGAGTTCACGATATTTTTCTTAAAACGAATTTGCTGCATTCACAAGTGCTAAAAGAATTCAGCAATTGTTTTTCAGGATAGAACGAATTTCTTCTCATACGGAAGCAGCACAACAATCTGCAAGAATTTCAATGAACTCAACGAAGTATTTTTTCACCTTGAGAACAATATCAGAATGTGAGAGATGAGTGAGATTCAAAGCAAAGAATGATTGCAGTGAAAATTGTGTAATTTTTCTAGCAGCGGGGAAGACTATTTATAAGCTTGTTCGTGGTTATTTGAACAACCTTCAAGCAATTTCAAAAAAGTCGTCACTGTTCAAACAACCCCCAAATCCCAAACAGACTGTTAGGTTCGGTTAACAGTCGGTTGTTTAGTCGGTTAACAATCGCTTAACAATTGATTGTTTAGACCATAAACAATCGACTGTTTAGTCAATTAACATACCATCCAAACAAAAAAAAACCCAAAAATCAGCCAATAAAAAAATAATTTCATTAAGTACCTAAGAATTTGATTAATTACAATTTGATCCAAAATTGAATAAATTTTGTCCAAAAAGATAATATAGTGCAAAGACACACATTCACATGAACCGAACCGGATTGGACTCGGGCATGGCCACGTGCTCGTGCCGAGTCGGACGACGGACGGTGGCGGCATGCGCGTGTGGGGTTTGGACTGAATCCAATAGGATACAGGTCCCCCCTCCAAAGACTATTGGTACCCCTTGGGGCCCATATCCAATTCCCAACCTTACACTATATAAATCATATCAAAGTTTCCTAACTTTCCTATGTAGGATAGTGTTTGGGAAATTTCAATAATCAAATTTCTTCACTAGTTTATAGTTCTAAGTGGGTTACTTAGACATTAAATATTTCATTCAATTCTAAATAGTTTTTCAATAAAAAAAATATTATCATGTTGATCACCTCGCGGAGTAGAACATAAAAATGTTTGGTTACGTTATAATCGACGTACGTGTCCCACTCAATATGTGACTTAAAGTTAATACATTTCTCTAAACCATTTCCAACATTATTTTCATATTCTCATAATATACTCGTTCTTTTTATTTGCTAATAAGTGATATTGGAGCTATCATCAACTTATAACAAAAGCTATAGTCACTTCGCATTGAAAGGCGTGAAGCGATTACCTCAACTTGCGGTGATTGGTGGAATGAGGCTGGTGGTGGTCGCGCAATGATTATATACTATCTCCGCTGACAATATAGGCTTGTCTAATTGGCTTTTATATTTGCACGTTGGGGATAAATTATATTACTAGCAATGATGACTTTGCTAATTTCGCGTTAATGGTGCTTTTTAATTTGTATAATAAGCATATCCGAACTTAATGATTTAGTTCATCTTCAATGTCTATGCTGAATGTTCGGACCAATCTACCTTTGACCCCTATGGCTCCACGTGGTTGTGTTAGATTGATTCGTCATATTAGTTATTTCATTTTAGATATCTTTACAATTTTCCACAAAGTTTGTAGCACAAGCACACTGAGCTCGAATCCTATTAAGATAAGATGAAAATATGGAAAACTTCCAAGATCCATTATTTTAAATGCAACTGCTTATACAAAAGTTGGTTCTTTTTTGGCATAGTGGAGAAGGAGGGGAATTATTGACCTCGAAAAATGTGACGCTTACGTGGACAACAGAGGTTGGCCCACTCACGCCAATTTAAACAAATTTCAGCACGTTTTGACCGAAGTACTGGTAAGAGGCGGGATGAACGTGAACACGGGAGATGTTTCACGATGTGAGACAAAAGTGTTCAATCACCCGCGGGTAGAACAAAGATAATTGTGCTAACAACAGTCACCAATCGAATACCAAAGTAAACCAACAAAAAGATCAAACTAATGTATATGGAAAAATGCAAGATGATACGTATAGAATTTGCAAGATTATTTGTATTATCAAGGATCAAGGGTTCAAAAGTCCAAAGTCCAAGAATCCCACCCTTTTTCAGTTACGAGGATGGCCTATTTATAGTGCTTTGGCCAACGTGGTATCCGTTAGATCAGAATCAAATAACCTTATCTCCTTGACCGAGGCTTCACATCACTGTCTATCATGCAATAAATACATTGACAATGGGTCAGCTACCCAATACAATAGGCTGACACATTTGATATTCTTTATTACAAACGTTACATCAATCATTTCTAAAGATTGCCTAAGGATCTTGTAAAAAACAATTTCAGTTTCATGAGCTTCAGGCGAGTTAAGGGTATCAGAGAAAGGTCCTCCGCTTGAAGAGTTTCGGCTTCTTTCATTTCTTTATGTAGCGCTTTGGATTCACGTACTTTAGCCATTTAGGCAGTGCTTCAGCTTTAGAATTTCAGCCATTCATATGATTTCTTCATTTTTGACCATTTGGTCCTTGCTGACTTTTCTGTCCAAGTGGTTTGCTACGTGACACTTTGACTTGAACCTCAGTGGCGAGGCGTAACAACAGTCTCCCAAATTTAGGCATGATTATTTATGTAATGCATGGACTTGTATATATAA
Source organism: Fraxinus cuspidata (assembly GCA_903798385.1). Taxonomy (NCBI): domain Eukaryota; kingdom Viridiplantae; phylum Streptophyta; class Magnoliopsida; order Lamiales; family Oleaceae; genus Fraxinus; species Fraxinus cuspidata. The sequence goes on from CAIGRP010082974.1 coordinate 17,280, forward strand.
AATAAAAAAAATTTGGGATGGTTTTTACCATATCCTAATAGTCCCCCAAGTCTAAGTAAAAATATTTATATTATAGTTAGAATTTAAATGTACTTGACTTGTGCAAACTACTTGCTAGCGTTGTCCAAAGTTGTATACTTCGAGGTATTTTTATATCTAGAACAATTCTGAATTATCACGCCCAAATGATTTGCTGTCTTTGTACATTTTCAAGAAAAAATAGTTGAAGCGGTTCAACTTCCCACGCACGCAATCATCATGCATTTAATCCTCAATGATGGATGTCATACACACGTCTTGTGAAGTTTAGACGCATGAGAGCGCATGAGGAAGATGTTCTGATCTGGACCATAGAAAACAAAGTGGTCGACGTATTGAGTAGTTCATATTAAAACTTTAAATGAAAGGTCAGATGAAATGGATTGATATCCAACGACTGGTATTGAAAGCCTCTGCCTATAAAAGGCGAGTAGCCATGGCAGAAAATCATTTTTTCTTTCACACATTCATCATTCAAATTTCTCAAAACTCCAAGTTTTTCCTTCTTTCTTTTTTGCATTCGTAACCTTTGGTAGTTTTCCTTCAACATTCTTCGCTTAAATTCGTAAGTGTCTTTTTCTTTTTTAACTTTAGAATCTAAATCAATGGCATTTTCCAATTCTGCTACGGGGGATGTAGATATTAGCGAAGTAGTAGCTGAAATAGGGGTTGAAATCACTAGTACGTCAAACCTGGTCCAAGCCATTCGGGTTGGACAAACTGTGCTACCTTTTAGGGAGTAGGAGAAATAATGAAATACCTTGGGGGCAGCCAAATTCCCATCATTTTTAAACTTGGCCCACCTAGCAAGCCTTTGAGAAAAATACCATATTCCATAAGACATAGAATTCATCTTCCCCACTCTTGATGAGCGAGCCTGCTTTCTGAAACAAGGCTGCGTTGCCATCAGCGAGTTCCTCCTAAAGAAAATTTCTAACTTTGGTTTAAGATTTTGTTCTTGTTTTCCTTTTTTTTCAAGTTCCCTTGCATGTAAATTTTGTGAGTCAGTGATCTCGTACCATTTGATCCAAAAATCGAATGCGCTTTCCATCAAAGAATTAAGCAATAGCAAAAGAACCTCATGGCAGAACAAAACGTAGATGTATAGCTGTCACATATTGAACAACCAGTTGAAATTGATGAAGATGATTTGCCACTCAGATAAATCATCACACCACTTGTTGTACCAAATCGATCAAGCATTGTTATTCTACTTTTGGACAACCGAACTTTCAACTAGTACATACATTGTTCTTTTAGTCCAGAATGAGTTATCTTTTTATGGAAACTCTATGAAAATCCACATAATCATGCCTCATGCTTCTTGGACATCTATCAAATTACAATTTTCTTGGAGTGTTCGATGAAACAATCAAATTGAGACTCCTCCAACATACACTTCATGAAGGAACAAGCGAATGGTTGGATTCCCTACCAGCTGGAAGCATTAGGATGTGGAATGATCTCGTACAAAAATTCGTCCCAAAGTATTTTCCATTGGTGAATGTAACTAAAATAAGATACGAGATCTCCACATTTCAGCAGGATGATTTAGAAAGTTTTCATGAAGCCCGAGGAAGGTTTAAGGACCTGATTAGGAAGTGTCTTAACCATGGTATTAAGAAAAACTTGCAAGTTCAATACTTCTACATCGGATTGAACCCAACATGTTATGTATCAATGAACGTAACTTCAAATGGATCTATCAAATTGAAGTTACCAAATGAAGTTGAAGAGTTATATGAAACAATGGAAGCAAACAACGCCTTGTGGCCTTCTAAAAGAGCTACATTAAAAAAGCCATCGGGCATTCATAAATAGATCACATCTCCAAAGTATCAGCACAAATATCATCTGTGGAAAAAAAGGTGGTAAATTAATTGACTGTGAGAAATTCAGCAAGCACAGTGCAAATAAAATTTTTGGTTTGTAGTATATGTGGGAGAGCTTACAACAATAGGGAATGCCAAATTGCATCACAAGAGACAGCGGAAGTTAACTATGCACAGAATTATCAACATCGGCAAAACAATGCATTCGGCGATACATATAACCCAGGTTAGCGTAACGTCTCTTGGACCAATAACCAGAATAATCATCACTAGCCTCCACATGGGTTTCAATGACAAGAAAAAACTTCTTCGAAAGATTTCTTAGGTAAATTCATACAGAAGACTGACCAGTACATGGCTAAGATTGAAACATCTTTACAAAGTCATTCAACAGCCATAAAAGGGTTGAAAACTCAAATAGGTAACTTGGTCCGCACTATCTTAGAAATACCACAAGGAGCCTTAACCAACAACACAAAAACCAATCCGAAAGAGCTGGTACTAGCTATTAAAGTTGTTGAAATTGAGCAACTAGACACCCTGCAATCAAAGACAGTTACAAACTAAGATAATATATAACTCCAATCCCTTTTCCCTCAAAACGTCGAAAATGGGCAGGGAAAGAGAAGATCAAAGCAATCACAAGAAGAAGTGGGGTACAGTTACCTGTGATTACAGTCAAAAGATGAGTTGCAAAGATAAACAAAGTGCATACTGTAGATAAGGAGCAAGTAGATGAGTTTGAAAAATGAATTGAAGAAATTTTAAAGAGAATTCAGACAATCCACAGGTTAAAACGACCGTCCTATCAGAGGATATATATACAAGCTAGACCAACAATTTGAGAAGTTTCTCAATGTGCTAAAGAACCTCCACATCAATATCCCGTCCATAGACGCGATAAAACAGATTCAAAGTTATGCAAGATTCTTGAAGGACATGATATATAAAAAAAGGATTCCAGAATTTGAAATTATGGCGCTGACAGGAGAGAGCAGACAAGATTGCAAAATAAACTGTTTCCCAAACTCAAGGATCAAGGGAGTTTCACTTTACTTATTTCACTTGGAAAAGCTTGTTATTTTAATGCTTTATATGATACAATACAAGTATTAACTTAATATCTTTATCTGTATATAGGAAATTGAAACTAAGAGAATTAAAATAAACAACTATGTCACTGCAGCAAGCCACCAGAAGCATCTAACATTCTAGAGGCAAGGTTTGGATGTACTCAACAAAGCTAGCAAATTGATATTCCCCCCGAGCCTTATTATTCTAGACATAGAAAAAAGACATGGATATTCTAATAAACTTAGGATGACCATTCTTAGCAACAAGTCTAACTTTGATTGATATGGATAAAAATGAGCTAATTTTGAGGGTGGATGATGAGCAAAAAGTTTTCAGTTTACACACTTCATTTAAGCAACCATTGGAACTCGAGGAGTGTAAATGTATTGATGAAAATAATCTACCTAATGAACAAAGCTACCAAAAGAAAAAATCTAAATTTTAAGGAATTATAGATAAAGATGAGAACGGAGAACTCAAGATTTGAAGAGCAAAAAGATGATGTAAGGCTGAAAATTGCAAGGAATGCAAGGCTCAAACATTCCAACTTGAACCACCATGAGTAATGCTTGGCCAAAGTCTAGGTTGGGACTATAAACTAAGAACTTAATGGGAAGTAACCCATTTTTCTAACCCCCTTAACTCTTTAAATTTGATTATTGCATGGCATATAGAGAATACGGTTGAATTTAGTATTGAGACACATTTACTTATTTTTGGTTAAAAAACATTTTATTTTAATTTTTCTTTTATTTTTAGGTCGTCATCCTAACCCATTGTGAAAAAAATTAAAATTTATTTACGATTGACCGCGGTGACTGGTGGTCACCTGAATTCCTCTATTTTCCACGGTCAAACAAAAAAATAATAATTTCTTTCTTCTTTAATTTAAATTCGGAAAAAGATTGCATATATTTTTTGTTTGTTGTTTTATTAGGTTTTAACTTCAGATCTTTAAAATTCTCGCATTCCTTCACATATTAGAATCCCAAATTTATACAATCATCCATTTATTTCATCATCAATATATTCAATATTTTAAAATTATGAGTTAAGTTTCACTCCAAAGTATTATTACTTTAATCATGAGATTTTTTTCTTAGATTCTAAATCTTTTTTCTATATAATTAATTGAGATAAATGTGTAGTTGATGTGTGTGAATTATATTTTATTGGAATCTTGATTATAATTTTTATTGGTCGTTACTAATTTTTCTTATAATCTGAATTGTAGAAAAAATTGGCATAAAGAACAACCATATTGAAGGACGACAAAGAAAAGGAAAAGATTCTATATAAGTTTCAATGCCAACTTCATCTTCCTACACCTATTCGGTGAGTCTAAAATTCCTCTCTTTTATTTAAATTTTTATGTTTTGGATTTATTTACATTGAGGACAATGTGGGAATTTAGTTTAGGGGTTAAAAATCTAGCTTTTCTTTTTAATTTATATGCATGAATGATTTTCGTGTCTTTAATCTAGGATAAATTTTGTGTAGAAAAGAAAAATGAAAAAAATTAGAAAAAATAAAATATAATTCTTTAGGTTTATTATGCATGATTGTATGTGACTTAACATGAACAAAGTAATTTATGTCCAATGATGATATTGTGCATATCCTTGAGCAAAATTTAGATTGGTTCGTGTGGAAACTCGAATTTTAAATTATTTGTGAATTGCATCATTTTATATTTAGCTTTTGAACAATTTGAGCACATATTCATTCTTTTTTTTTTGTTGACGTAGGAACTCGCAAACGCTATTCCTGAGTGCACACAGGTAAACCTTGCTCCATGTGGAGTAGCCCACAAATCACACATGAGAGATAAACCGCACTAGGCAAACCCGATGCGACGGGCCCGAACGAGAAGTGTTGGCAGGGGATTCGAACTTGTGACGCGTTCACCCGCTCCACCAATTCGACCACCCCCAAAGGGGTGAGCACATATTCATTCTTGATTGCACTTATGGTTGACTCTGGGTTGAGTTATGTGTGTCAACAATTTTAGAATCTTTTAAGACTTTAGACCAGATTATTATATTAATTGCCTCATCTAGAATCACATTGAACCCTTTTAGTATAAGTTTGGAGGTGAATAGATCCATCCAAATCCAAGAACATCACCACTTAATTATCTTTTAGTTCTTATTGACGGCCTAAAAAGTGAAAGACATTGCACTAGTCATGGCACGTAGGAAAAAAGTTATATATATTACAGTGTGGAGCTAGTCTTAAATAATTTGACTCTATTCATAAAAAAAATTGTTTAGAAGATAATCTATCGAGAAAGAAGGCTGTATACAATGTAAAGTGAAAACTACCTTCGAAAACTAGAAAGATCCCAAAGACAGAAGAATTGACAAAATAAGAAGAAAAGAAAAGTAAAACACACCAAAGTGTGTTAATGTAGTAGCAAAACAACTATAAGTGCTACCTCTGTTCGGCTAAGTCTTGATCATCGATTAGGAATTGAAAGGTAATTGAGTGGTTGATGAAAATAAGCCATATCACATTGAGAGTTTGCCATTGGAGAAATTGAAAAACAAAGAGTGTCACATGAGTGATGAGATGTTACATTGTTTGGGGAAAAGAGATTATGGTTTGTTCTCTTTACCATTTTCAAGCCGTTTTCTGTCTTCGATTTTTCAAAACAGTGAAAACGCGTTCTCTTTCCCATTTTCGAAAACGCGTTTTTGAAAACAAGTTAAAAATTTATAAAGAAAACCCAAAACAAGTTTTTAGTTATAATCAAATCAAAATTTTCGAAATGCGTTTTGGGTGTTTTCAAAACAATTTTCCAAATGCCAAAAAGAACACATTTTCAACAATCTCAAAATGGACATTCAAAACTAACACAAAACTGAAACACAAAGAGAACAACCCCTGACTTTTTAAAAAATTTTGATTGTGATGTACATTTTGAGAAACCATTGAATTGCTTATATCGAGTTGAGTATAATTGTTAGAGTCTAGTTAAGAATCTATTATGCTTTATTCGAAGACGAACAATGGTGCAAGTTTGGAGATGTTGATAAGTGTTAAATTACACTTAAATTAAGTCATTAAAAGTGCTAGTATTATTATGAAATTGATACTTAATTATTTGTATTTTTCTATTATGTTAAGAGGAAACTCGGAGTGGAGCAAATATTGATCAAGAATGATGAAATTGAATAAAATCTACAACTTTGGGATCAAATTCTATACTTTGGAAATTCAAGGGACTAAATTACATCCTTAGAAATCATAAAGGACTTGAAGGCAAAACTTAATCAATGGGTCATTCGACTTTTAGAATTCGAATGAAAATCAAATACACTAAAAAGGGATTCCTAATTGCATGAGGAAGCCGACGGAAACATGGGATTAAAAAAAAAAAGGAGGAAAATAAAGTAGAAACTAGAGAAGAAGAATAATTCAATTGGGACTCCTTTCGGAATTGAATAAAAAGACATGACGGAAAAAGAAGAGGAGACGGACGGCAAAGAGCAAAGAAATAAAAGAAAAACTCCAGATTTGGTTGGGCAAATATTAATCAAGAATTTGTGCAACAAATTGGAGAATTAATCACGTTCATTGTCATAATAGTTGGGAGATTTATGCTATGCAATGAAGGAGACAAAGAATATTGGTAGAATTCATGTAGCGAATATCAACAATATCTCGGAGGAATTTTATCTTGTTTATTGTAATTAAAATAGACCTGGTGATGTCTACTTTTATTTGTTTAATTCCGACAGTATGAATGGCTAAATATTTTTTATGTTAGGATGAACGATGTAGTTTACATTTAATTCCAAAAATTTCATGCCGCTTGATTATATGTTAATTATTTATTATGTGTTTAATGCTTCAATTGCTTTGCGCAAAATTGATTGATTTAGGAATTGAATGAGATCGAGATGTAATATATGATTCTAACTCGTGCAATAAATAAAATATGTATTATAAGAGATCGAGAGAAAATTATAGGTTATGCGATCCATATTGAATTCCTATAGGTTAATGCATTCATATGAGTGTGAATTGATATAAAGATATAGTAAATTTGGGTATATGAATATGATTGGTATTACTCGAGAGAGATCACTAGGTATATTAGGTTAATTCGATCGTTGCCACGTATGAAAAATAGTTGAATGAATTGGAATTAGATGAATGTTAAACAACCTAAGTGAAATTAGAAATTTTAGCTACCTAACCTTATAATCTTTTTACTCGTGTTAATTTCATCATTTAGTTATTAGACTTTAGTTACAAACCACAATTCGATTTTATAATTGTTACCATTTTAATTCAAATTGAAACTAGATGACTTTAAAAATTGATAGTAAATAGTATTTTCTATATAATGATATTTGAACTTGATAAATGCACTTTATTACTTGTCATGTTTTGTACACTTACGAAAAAACAACGAACAATAGACATTCCCAACACATTGACCTAGAATATCACTTTGTTTAAGAACTTGTTCTCTCTGGTGTCATTCATACTCATCATGTTCCTTCCCATCTTCTGGCCGCGGATGTGTTCACAAAAAGTCTATCTCATCCCCATTTTTCGGAGTTTCGATCCAAGCTCCACATTCGAATTGCACCAACGCTGACCTTGATGGGGTTTTTGAGGATTTACATGATACTCAACCTAAAGATACTGGATCTACCAATATTTTAGAAGATGTAATTAGTTAGAGTTTGTTTCCTAGATTAGCTACACTTGAATTCAAATTACCAATTGTATATTTGAATATTGTAATTTTTGTTACAAACTTTTCTATTTTAATAGAAGGGTAAATAGCACAAAACGTCTCTACCTTTCAATGTCATTGTGCAAAACGTCCATATTTTTCATTTTTTGGTATTTTCACCCATACCTTTCACATTTCTTGTGCAAAAGGTCCTTTTTAACTATTTTTCCAATAAAATGATCATTTTACCCCTCTATTTAAGAAACAAAAAGAAAAGAAAAGAAAAAATAAACATTTTATTGCAATCATAGTCCTAATTTTTTCAAAATATTATCCTCCCAGCCATTTCAATTTCTGGTCCAAAACTCTCAACGAGCGTGATGCAAGAAGAGAGTTATCTGATCAAAATTGGTGTGTCCTAAGTGCTCTAATCTTCAAATTCGTGTGGG
>CAIGRP010082975.1:0-26500 GCA_903798385.1 Fraxinus cuspidata
GTCGAACCTGGCCAAGTGTTCTATCTGGTCCATTCAAAATCTTGATTTTGATGTTACCAATCACAGCTATTCTACAAGGCTCATTATTTCCCGTCATCACGATACCCATTGTAACTGTTTCATATGAAGAAAACCAATCCCGGTTTGAACACATATGAAAAATGCAAACTGAATCAAGAATCCAATTCTCTTCAGGTTTGGAGTCACCTTCAGTAATCGCCAACAAATCTCCATCACCGTTCTCTTCTGCAAGATTAATATTACCAGAATTTTTTGATTGTTCATCCTGATCTATAGTAGCAAACATCTTCCGCCACTCATAGCAATCTCTCTTCATATGCCCCTTCTTGTTCCAATACCGATAGACTATACCGATGTTGCTATCCTTGACTATGCCCCTTCAATGACTACCCGTCTTCCTCTCAGGAACGACAAGACCCTCTCCATGAGCCTCAGAACCGACGACCAAATGCTTCATCTTTTCCTTAGAATAAAACGCATCATATACTTTGTCAATTGTATGAGTATCCCGACTATAGAGAATGATATCTCTAAAAGTCATATATGAAGGCGGCAACGAGCATAACAATATCAGCCATACGTCCTCTTCATCATACTTAACCTCCATTGTTCCAAATCAGTGACGATTTCCTTGAACATCGATAGATAACCTTCCAAAGATCCACATTCCTTCAAGTGATGAGAATACTAGGGATGCTTCAAGTGTAACTTACTTGTCAAGCTATTTTTCATACAAAGTTGCTCTATCTTTAACCACAATGCAACAACACTTTTCTCCTTTACCATGTCTCGAAGAATTTCATTAGAAAGATGAAAGATGTATCTGAGATAGGGCTTTCTGATCCTTCCGTTGTTCTCCTCCGCAGTCATTGTTGCAGACATCCTATCAATCCCCAACAAAACATCATCAAAATCAAATTGAGCAAAAACCACTCGCATCTTGATTTGCCACAATGAAAAATTACTGTTGCGATCCAAAAGCGGAATTTCAAATGTCAAAGTTGTCATCCCTGAACAATCGACCTTATTTCAACCTCGCTTTAATAATCAATTTGAACGTCACAAGAAACTACCAAAAAACCCTTGACATTGATACCACTTGTTATGAACCAACCCGATATCAAGAACGTTTTGATATCATTTGTTGAGAAATCGGCCAAATAATTAAAGACGACAAATATAAATAATTTAAAATTAAATAGATCACACAAAAATCAAGAAAATTGTGGAAGATGAGAAAAATCGGCCAAATAATTAAAGACGAAAAATATGGACAATATGAAATTTAATGGATCACACAACAATTAAAAAATTTGTAGAAGAAAAGAATTTAATATACCAAGAAACAACCAATTATCTTATAAGATTTTGATCATCTCATCTAGTAAAAACAATTCTCTCTTGTTTCTAATGTATACACAATGATCTAATTGTTATAATCTCTCTTGAGTCTTGCCTTTTTCTTCATTTATTAAGTGTCTATACATTGTGGAGTATTTATAAAAGCCAAATCTCTAAGTTGTGGAGTTTTTCTACTTCTTTTTCAGGAATTAACAATCAAACTCCAAAAAAACCATGAAATTTTATTCCTAATCAAACCGGACTTCTAAACCCAAATTAAACAAACTTCTTTCATGCAACAAACTTCTAAATCACATAGAATTTTTGTCACAAACCTAACATCAAAGAAGAAGGCATTCTGCAGAGAAGCTCACACTGCAATTCTCGCTGAAGATTTAGCGAAAACTGTTCCACAACAAGATTAGTGTTCTTTTTTGAACCATATGGACATGGCTTGTTTCTAGGAAATTTCTGCAGCAACCAAACAGACGGCAAAGTAAATATGGATCAAATTGACAAATGACAAGACACGATACTTCCGAATTCAATTTTGATTATCTCGTGTAAACATGATAAAGGTTTTATCATGTTATGAACTGTTCTCGTCTACCATATCATTGCGAGGCAAAAACTGTTTGCATACCGAGTCTTAAATTTTTTTTTTTCACGATCTGTTCACAGTCCTCATCCTAATGGTCAGCTGGACAGCCATTTTGCCAACAAAAGCAACGACGGTAAGGCATGATTTGTAAGGAATTCAACATAATCAAATGAATTCTCCCACTTACGGCTTAACAATTTACAGAAAATGCTCATAAGAGAACAGATTCCAACACCACAGCAAGGAAGACAGAGCAGAATTAAATAGACTGGAGACATTATTCTTCTATTTGATGAGCTAAGGAATCAATTAGGAAAATAGTGTGGAAAACTTACCAACCATATGTTATCTATGCTTTATGGGTATTCTCATCAATGATTTCATCAACTTGACGTTAAACAGGCATATATGAAAGCAACCATAAACGTAAACAGTTCTCTTTGTTTTCTTTCTGAATTGAAAATCAAGTCCCACAGCCAAAGAAAAGCTCGAATATTTCTTAGTTACTCTCACAGCAGTTATTGCCATAGAAATTCTCCTAAAAGTACATTAGTAAATAATCCTGGGTGTCAGGAAGGAACAAACACATAATTAAGCACCCAATGAGAATAAGCAAGAATAAATCAAGTAAAGATACCTCCATGAAAATCTACAATAACAAGACTGGATAAAACATACAAATAACAGACAGCATCACGGTTCACGTAGCAGATGAATGTAAACCATTTACTAACCGGCTATTACCATAAGAGCTGTCCACTGAACAAGAAATTTTGTCGTTGTCAACTATATGATCATCAGGTCCTTGTTCTGCTAAAAGAAATTCAATTGCAGAGTCAACATCACCACCCACAAGTAGCAAAAGCTAGAATGGTATCAATGTTATAAAAAAGAGATTTTTTGCTAATCCATACAAAATTATATTTTACCATTCTTCTTGTTTTGGTGGTTATTCTTGTTGTTTTCATTTCTTTATTTTCATTCATTTATTTTGTTTATTTTGTGTTGTTGTGGGTGGGGATAACCACCTGTTTGATCTTTCTGGAATCTTCACATCCACTTCCAGCCTTTACCATTTTGATAGATTCTTCCCAAATAGTTTTCTGCCAGCTTCCCTTCTAGACTTTGTGGCAGCTACTTTTGATTGTTCAGCCGTCAGCGAAAAAGATATGCATCAGCCTTTTGATATAATTTGGGATAATCAGAATTTGATACAGCGTATGAGGAATATGCCGAGAATAACAGAAAAGTCATTCATGTTAAATTAGGAAACAGGAAATTAAAATAATAAAAGAAAAACATTGATAACCAATGGCCTAGCTGGTCCAGCGCAAGTGTCATCCTTAGATCGAACGCTATTGTAATGCTTTCCATCATGATAAGAACTGCAAACTATGACGAGTTAATGATGGAAAACCAAATATCCCCCAAAAGCAAACAACGATACCGTGTGTCTCTCTTCTCCATAGCGGTAAACAGGATTGTCACCAACTTGATTCCAAACTTGAAAAAAAGCCAGTAGCTCAGTGTCAACAACACTACCAAATGAAAGAGGTGGGTGCTAAGTGAACTGGGGCATAACCACAGGTCAATCTTGCCAGGTTTGTATTCTCTCTGACCTAAAGCATCCCCAGATCAATGGCAGATTCCCTCATACATTGTTCTTTTGATTATTCTTCCCATAAAAATCCCACCATAAGCTTCAAGCGCTCCCAATAGAAAGCATTGTTCCATGCTCCAATCAATGTAAAATCTAAACTATCTGCCTAAAGCATGTTTCTAAACCCATAGCTAGACAATTCTCAATTCCGCCAAGTAAACTAAGATAAGCATACTGAAACTATTGAACGGTTAATGTCAATAATCAACGATGGACATAGTTAGCACATTAGGCAACAGATGGGCTACTTTAAAGCAATGAAAAAAACACATTCCTTAACAAAACTTAATTAACTGATTCAACCACTAAAGTCAAGATTAATTGCAATGGTGATTTAACCACCAGCCCTTCTATAAACCATCAACTGCCAGTTTATGTGGTGATCGTAATGGTTACGCGCAAATGTCCATATAAGCATATGAATCTCACTTCATATACTTCAGGCTTTAGTAAGGGGAATCTAACCTATCATACAATATCAAAAAAGAAAGTAGAAGGAAAATGAAAGAACGGACGATGCAGCTATAGCACGCTAAAAGCATAGAAGTCAGAGTCGTTACGAGAAAATATTTAAAAAAAAAAAAAAAAAGATGCTTGTTCATTGATCCTATCGATTATCCACTTCTAGAGTTTTAGGAGTACTTACAGATGAATCATCCCAGCTTCACTTTTATCAAAATTCTGTATGTAACAGATGAATCATCCCAGCTTCACTTTTATCAAAATTCTGTATGTACGAGCAAGGTGACGTGCTATAAAAACAAGTGAATGCAAATCCACAGTCAATTAAGAAATTCTTAGATGATTGTTTAGAGTAAACTAAAATAAGAAAGATAGCTTTTCTGTTTAAATATTAAGGGAAGCTTGGGAACTTTTGACTCGTCAATATAGATAATGGAGCTGTCCGAAATAATTCTGAAAAAGATTAATGAAGAGAGAAATGAATTACTCTGTGAATGCATATGTTAGTATGAGTGACAAGAGAAGCTGCTTGCAATTCCACATGTCCTGCCGAAGTGCCATCCTCGCTCATGGACTTGCAGTATTCATCTAATGGCACTTCATCTTCAAAGAAGGGCTCAAACATTTCACGCTTATTCTGCGGAATGTACCTCATCAGCAGATTTACCATCGAGGCTTGAAGCATAACATTTGTAATATAACGTTAAAATTTCAAGACTAGATAAGTCTCCAACAAGATTACAACTTCACTGCATGAAAACTGTATTACATGTGCTTATAGTCCTAACATCTAAATTCTACATTCTCGAGCTGAAAATATAATTATTCAAATAAAACCCCTCCAATCTCCTAATAAGAGAAGCACATGCGATACCTCTACTATCCAAATAATAGCAACTCAAGCCAAACTACCAACATACAGATATACTATTCCATAGAAACAGTGTTTATATACTAGGAAACACATTCAACACCCTCTGATTCGTTGAATTTATTGTAAAATTTACCTTATAATTCGATAAAGAAAACTATATTAATATCCGATAAGGCAGAAATTTACACTAATAAATTTGACTATCATGCTCCGGTAATTATTGTATTCATCCTCGTTGCCTTCCAGTTGATCATCCACGAATTCCCGCAAACCTGAAGAAACAATTACCATCGGCCGTCACTTGAATGATTTTCAACCCCAAGACATCTAGCTGAGCCCGAAATTCAGATATATCGTTTTCCTTTCCACGTTTTTTACTCTGTTCAAAAGTGCATAAAATAAAATAGCAACCAAAAATTGAGCACTGTAAATAGAATTCAACAGTGTAAAAAAATCAATGGTTATGGAGGAATTTCATGCGATCGTTTCGCTTGTCTATTATGTTTCGATTTTTTTTTTTTTTTTATTGACGTAGGAACCCGCAACCGCTACTCGTGAGTGCACACCGGGTAAACCTCGCTCCATATGCAATAACCCGCAAACCACACAGGAGAGATAAACCGCACTAGGCAAGCCCTGTGCGACGGGCTCAACCGAGGAAGTGTTGGCAGGGGATTCGAACTCGTGACCTTCGGTCTCCGCGCTCACCTGCTCCACCAACTTGGCCACCCCCAAAAGGGTCTTATGTTTCGATTTTTGATCCTTCGGTTCAAGGGTTAAATCCATGATGGTCACTCAACTTTATCTCTAGCTTTATTGTAAGCATTCAATTTAATTTTGTTCCATTACGGTCATCCAATTTTATACTGGATCTAATCATAGCCATTCAATTTGATTTTATTTCAACATTAGCACCAAATTTCATATAGCATTTCATTATGACCATCGACTTTCATATAATATTTAATCATGGCTACTCAATTTATTTTCACAATTTTCACTAAAATGGGGTAATACGGTAATTTTGTATTATGCCCATGTTTGGTACACATATCCTTCTTTTCCAACCACACATTATCCATCAATCTACTATTCCAAAACATATTTTTCTAAAATAATGTGGCTCAAACACACCCTATATATAAAATAAATTTAAAAAACAAAAATAAAAGTTTTTTTTATTTTAAAAAACTTTTATTTTAAAATAAGTTTTTATTTTATTTTAAAAAATATTTCTTAAAATAAGTTTGTAGTTTATTTTATTTTATTTTTTTAAGGAAGGTTTTTTGTTTAAATAAGTTTTTATTTTATCTTATTTTTCTAAGTAACTTTTTTAAAAGAGTTTTTATTTTATTTTAATAAAAAAATTTCAAATAAGTTTTTGTTTTATTTTATTTTTATAAATAATTTTTTTAAATAAGTTTTTATTTTATTTTATTTTTCTAAATAATTTTTTTAAGTTTTTATTTTATTTTTAAGTAACATTTTTTTTTAAAAAAGTTTTTATTTTTATGTTTTTCTAATTTATTTTTTATATATAATGCAAAGTTATCGTTTACCCCTTTTAAAATTAATGAAAATAGTGAAAAGAAATTGGATGACCATGATGAAAAGTTATATAAATTTGGGTAGTCATAATGAAATGTTATGTTAAATTGGATGGTCATGATAAAATAAAATCAAATTCTGTGAGCATGATGAGATAATATATAAAGTTGGTTGGCAATTGTTAAACAAAATCAAATTGAGTGGTCATTGTGACACTTATTATAAAGTTGGATGGCCACTGGTGGATTTAACCCTTCGTTTTAACCATTCTTGTTCGAAATGATTTAGTCGTTTTGAGTGCATAAGTAAATTTATATAGAGAAAAACGACACGGAGAAAATGGATAATACTAATATAGATTTTGAACATTTATGAGCGGATGAAAGTGATCTTAATATTCATTTTTTAAAACTTTCCAACATATGTTTGGAAATTTATTATTCGCTGATTCTAAAAGTTTTTAGAAAGAATAAAATTACATATATACCTCTTAATAAAAAATTTCAGTTTATAATTGTTTTATGAATTTTTTTACTCATAAGTGATATTTTACTTATAAATAATTTTTTACACATAAGTTAATATTTAACTAAAAATTTGAATAAAGTTAAATATGTACTTGAATTTTTAAATTAATATTTTTTATTATAAGTTAATTTTATACTTTTAAATAATTTTAAATGATTTTAACTTATAAGTAATTTTTTTTAATATTTTACAAGTGAATTTCTATCTTATTAGTCGTATTTTTATTTTACATTTTTTTTATATAAAAGTGATTTTTTTAACTTATAAGTAATTTTTTAATTATAATATAAATTTTTATATCTTATAATAATATTTTAATTATAAGTATTTTTTTAATGACTATGTAATTTTTAGTTAATATGATTTTATTTATAAGTTAGTTTTAAAGAAAATATATTGGTTATGAAAAAATTATTTTATAGAGGGTAAAATTAGAAGAGAATATGTGAACCGAACAAAACTTATCGATTTGATGGGTTGATAAACCGATTAAAATTACACTATATCGATTTTTTTTCAAAATCCGTACTCAAAAAAACTAGCAAGCACGAATCTTTTTAACTCCTTATAAATTTTGTCACCCAAAATTGATCAAAATTGGCGAAATCAAAATTCCCAACGAAAGTTGGGAATATAGGAAGGGTTCGACTTAAGAACAAGCCGGTGTTTAGTCATAGCGATACGCAATTAGGGTTTTCCCGGTTCACTTTTTACTTTTTCTATCTTTTTCCTTTGTATATTTTTTTCAATTCTAAGATAATACAAATCAAAAATAGATAGGCAGTTTAGATGAAAATCGGAATTTTAATATATTTTGACAAGAATTGATAAATATATAATTGAAAAGTTGTGGAATTCATAAATCGTGTGATTAAAATTAATTATGGATCGGATAAGGGTTAGATAGAAGTCAGTATAAACGAGAAAGAGAGATAAATGTAAAAATCAAAATACGAAACAAAAGAAAATAAAAGAATAAAACACTTATCTTCTCACAACTTGCAAAATGCGTAAATTTATCAAGCGAAGTGCTTTTGTTAAATATGTGAGAGCTTTTAAATGATCCATGATTCCATATAACCTATCACATATCAATGCATTTTCCATATTGAATACTTAGAAATGGAATTTATTATGAGCTTTGTCTGAAATCCTCGGAATTAACGGTGAAATTTAAAGTTTGTGTCATATACAGTCCCTAATTGTGAATTGATTTCTTTTAGAGTCATGTTAAATTTAGAGTTTTGTTGACATCTTGGTTGACATTGTGTAATGTAGCAAGTAATTCAACCATTTATTTGAATAGCACTTATTCAAATTAATGATCAAATTTTTACTCATTACATAATGTCAACAAAGATGTACAATTTGAATGTAAAAATAGCTTAATTGATTTCTTTTATTATAAATAACATTTGCACATTTTTCACTTACAACATAGTGTATGTTGAGAGATTTTTTTTTACATTCATGCATAATGATTAAAGTAAAGGGTTATTTAGATTTTTGAAAAATCTTCATACAAGTTTGATAGGGGTATTGGAGAAGAAATGTGGAAGAAAAGGCTCATGATGAACCTAAAAGTCACTTTGCGAGCCAGAGACGGTTCCCATCTATCGGTTGGGTCCTTTTCCTGATGTACCCTTATTTGCTTCATGATCTATGGGTCTACTTATTATCCATTTTGAACCTTTAGTCTAGTTTTTGACTTAATATGAAATTTTTAGTGCTATTTTCGAAGGATTTATATTTTATATTATTATCATAGCATTTTTATTCAAGATTAGTGTTGAACATACAAGTGGATGATATAATAATTGATATATTTACAGAATAAATCGATAATGGTTTAATGCTCTAACCTCGCTTTAGTTTTGGATATGCAGTGCTCTAACTTGAAATTGTTTGTCTCGTAATATTCAGAAATATTTAATTGTAGAAAAATACCAAATGGGAAGCAAATAAAATTGTTGGCCCGCCAAGCTATCATGTTTGGTGAGAATTGAAATTAAATTTTTAATAGATTTTAATAAAAATTGATGAAATATGTGCATGGTAAATTGTAAATCCTATGAAATATGTGGTTAAAATTAATTGTTGATTTTGATTAATTGTTAACCCAACGTAGGCTAAAATTTGAATGCGGAACTTACCAGTGGAGTTTTTTAAGACATAATTTGATCCACCAATTTCCCTTTTCAATACACACATGTATTGCAAGCAAATTACTTCGTAGAGTACAGTAAAACTCCTTATTTAGAGTCAGTTCGATTCTCATTAATTGGAAAAAAAAATGAGTTTTGAATAGTATTTTTAGAAGAACTTGTGTTTAAAACTAAGAAATTTTTTTGGTATACAAGTAGAATATTTTATTGTGTGAATGTGTAGTTGAAAATAATCCTACAACAAATCATAAAAAAAATTAATTGGTGTCAAACAAGCACTTAATTGAAGTACCACAATAAAGAAGTCAATTTGAAGAATGAAAATTTAAATGATATAGATGTGGTCTTTTATAACAATTAAAATATTTAAATTAAGTCATTCAAAGTGGTATCTGAATAGATCAAATTGTGCAATGTTAGAATTTGATTGCAAAAAATAAACTTCTCCTACACATACGTGATTAATTAAATTAAATCAGTCCTCTAACATAACATCATCTAAGAGTAAATTTGTGAAAAAAAAAATTAATGTCTTATTTACTTTAAGTTACGGTAATTTGCAATTTAAAGTTGTTATGAATACATGCATAATTTTATTGTATTTTTTATAGGAAAAAGCTTCATATAAAAAAATAATAATCTATAGATATATGACTAATAAAAATATAATTTTTTGTGTGAAAAAAGAAAAAGAAAAAAATTTCACATGTGTCACAATGAGATGATAGGCTCAATATTATTTTATGGAGGGCTAGATGAATGAGAAAGGAAAATATAGATATGTTCTTTTAAATAAAAATGAAATAGTAATTGAATTTTGGAGCATAGAAAAAAAGTTAAAAAGATTTGTTGTGTAAATGTATTACATAATCAAATACAAAAGGTGTGATTTGTTATTTTCCGTTATGGGTAATTTTGTTTATTTAATTATTTTTAATGATAATTTTGTAATTTTTTCAGTATATAAGTGGGTTTTTGTTATCATGTTGTAGTACGTAAAGAGTAAATTTAAAATTACTGTGTGAAAAGTGTAAATACACCCAAACCATAGGATGTATTTTGTAATATTTTCTGTAATTTATTGGTTGGTTTTGTTTTGGAAAAATACTAAAATTGACTTTATAATAATTTTGTCTCCAGTTAAAAATTGACTTTTTTTTGCCCTTTTTCTTCCAATGAAAATCATTCAAGCGTATTTTCTGTTAATTTTCCTGTACCTATAGCAAAGTTCTAAATCCACCAGGCTAATAGGGTGTTGCCATGTCAGCACCTTATTAGCCTGTTTTTTTTTTTTTTCTTTTTTCTTCCAATGAAAATTATCCAAGTGTAATTTCTATTGATTTTTCTGTATCTATAGCAAAGTTCTAAATCCACCAGCATATGGACCCCCATTATTGTCTAGTTTTGTTGCTCTATTAAGTCCTTGCTTGGTAGGGGATTAAAATAGATTTTTAATACATTTTTATAAAATTTGATGAAAGGTGTAGTTTAAAAGTTATGAATCGATTAAAATTAATTATCACTTTAATTTAAAATAAAATATAGATTTTAATCCCTATCAAACAGGGACTAAGCTATTTTCACCTTTCACCATCTATAAAATGTCAACTTAGAAGTAAAATTAATCGAATGTAAGAAAAAACGTAAATTATCCAAATATATTTGAGACGAAAAGAGAGGCAATTTTACAATCTTCAAGCTTAGCCAAACACAGTCTATTTAATGTATATAGCTAGGGATGGAGTGGAGAATAAGCACTTAAGTCAGTTTGTTAAGTCACTAAGGAGCATATAAGTAGTTCTATTTAAAATAATTCAAAAATGACATATAATAAACTCAAATACGACAACTAAAAATCAATCAAAATTGGACCCCTCATAAATGTTCAACACTGATATATTAAATGTATGATTGGTTGGAAAATGAGTATGAATAAATGATTAGTTTTTATAAATTTCTCAAAATATATAAATTAAAAATCACTTGAAAATTTATGAGTCATTTATAAAGATGAGCCAAACATATGCTGAGATGTTAATTATTCGTCAACCCACGACACACTCCATATGAACGTCATTCACGTGATAAGATATTGATGAAAAGAAGAATCCAGATCCATTATTATTTAAACAAATAATTATATTATCTTTTCAAAACGTTAATTATTAGTGCACGAAAATCGGAACCTTGTCGGTTGTCACTTAAGGATAAATCGGTTTTTACATCCAAATAATATTCTTCTTAATATTGAAAAATAAAAATAATAATTAATAACAACACTTCACAGCTTGACCAAAAAACCCTTTGTGAGGAGTCCCTACAATCTTGAAGGGATAAAAATAGGGATGGCAACGGGACGGGGGGCGGGGGAGGTCGGTACGAGACATTTGTCGCGTTTACTATCCCGTTTAATTTTTTGTTTTGATAATATATTTTATTGTCCTCATTTATTAGATTGAAACAAATAATTTTTTCGTCATTAGAACTAATAAAAGTTCGTGAAATTTTTCATTTAAAGTATTGAATTATAAAAATAAAAAAAAAATTAAATGGGACGGGGCACCCATCCCGAATACCCGATTAAGCGGGTAATCTCTGTCCCATCCAGGGCTGGACCCCCGCGGTATCGAATTTATCGGGTTTTTTTGCCACCCTAGTTAAAAAGGCGGAACCTCATATTCAGATAACCGGAGTGATAAGGCCAAAATGGAAAGAAATTGAATGATGAAGGAAACCAAGGTTAACTAATTCAAACCAGAAGCTTGTCCACGAGATGCAATAAATGTGATAGCATATCAGCGACTATCAGATTCAACAACAAAAAATTCAAAATAGCTTTAATATTTTGAAGTTTGAATTTTAAAATTTTTAGTGCTACATAGTTTTATCTGTTTTACTGTGGTTTTATCTTATTTAAAACGAGATCTATGTAGCTTCTAATGCTTACTTTCGACGAAAAAATCTCTAATACCGCAAGCAGTTTAGTCGTTAAAATATATCAGTTTTTTTTTTTACCCTTAGTATCAGAGCAAGGGTGAGCTCTAGAGCAGCACTTTACAGCTCCAAATCATGCCATCTCTTTCCCTGAACGTTGACAATTTCATCACTCTTCGACTCACCCCAAACAATCAGGGTGTGTTTTAATCACATTATTTTGGAAGAATGTATTTTGTAATAGTAGATTGATGGGGAATATGTGGTTGAAAAAGAAGAAAAAGTTATTGATGTGATGAAAAATATTATTTTATTGAAGAATGTGTTTGAAAATGAGTAGATGAATGAGAATGAAAATTTTAATACGTATCAAACAGGGTTCACTCTTATTTGCGAGCCGGAGACAGTTCACACCAATCAGTGGGGTCCTTTTCCCTACTCATCCTTATTATTATTATTATTATTATTATTATTATTATTATGACTCAGGTGTCCGAATTTCGATCGACTACTCTTGAAGAGTGGCGACCTTTCCCCATTTGGTTCGTCACTTGGGTAAATTCGGGTGCGGTCACAGCTAATACACACTTGAATCAGACATTTGGGAAGCAGTTCTCCTCCCCATTGACCCCCTTTGCGACGTGCGAACAGGACACCAGGAGTGGCGACAAAGGCATCATAACTTTGTCACCACGTGACACTTGCCTTCCAACATAAATGTTGTCTTCCGACTGTCACTCACCCTTATTGGTTCCATGATATATGGGTCTACTTAAATTATCCATTTCAAAACTTTAGTCTAGTTTTATAACAATTAAATTTTTTAAATTAAGTTATTCAAAGTGGTATCTGAATAGATCAAATTGTTCAATGTTAGATTTTGTAAAAAAATAAACTTCTCCTACACAAACGTGATTAATTAAATTAAGTCAGTCCTCTAACATAACATCATCTAAGAGTAAATTTGTGAAAAGAATGACAGTATTATTTAGTTGCTAAAAATTAATGTCTTATTTACTTAAGTTACGGTAATTTGCAATATAAAGTTGTTATGAATACATGCATAATTTTATTGTATTCTTTATGGGAAAAAGCTTCATATAAAAAATAATAATATATGACTAATAAAAATATAATTATTTGAGTGAAAAAGAAAAAAAGAAAAAAAATTTCACATGTGACACAATGAGATGATAGGCTCAATAATAGAGAAAAGGTTAAAAAAATTTGTTGAGTAAAGGTGTTACTTAATCAATACAAAAGGTGTGATTTTTTATTTTCCGTATGGATAATTTATTTATTTAATTATTTTTAATGATAAATTTGTAATGTTTTCACTATATAAGAGTACGCAAAGAATAAATTAAAAATTACTGTGTGAAAAGTGTGAATACACCCTGTTGATACCCAGAAATGAGTCAACAGATGTCGGCCTACTTACGCCAAGTTAAACACGATTCTGGCACGTTTCTATCGGAATACTGGCGATAATAAGGAGGAAATAAACGCGGAAGGTACTTTGTGACGAAAGACAAAAAAATGTTCAGGCTCCGACGGGTGGAACAAAAGCAACTGCCTTAACAACGATTGCCGGAGAAAAATCAAACTAATTTATGTAACAAAAAATAAGGATATGTAGAAGGATAGATGAAATATTAATATATCACATTCCAAAGTTCAGATATATTAATTGAATATATGAATGTTAATTTCTTTCTCAATCATCCAACCCCCTCTCTAATTACAAAGATGACCTATTTATACAATTTTGGCCGACGTGGTGACCGTTGGATCTGAACCACGTGACCTCATCTCCCTCACTAAGACTTCACATCACCGTCTATTCATACAATAAATGTATTGACAAGAGTTCTGCCGCCCTGTATAATAGGTTAGTAGACTGTCAAACTTTATTACAAACTTTACATCAGTCACTTCTAAAATATCTTCGAATCTAATGCGGTGGACAATCTCGGCATCTTGAATATCATATGAACCTGAGATCCTCAGATACGTTATAGGAGGTGACTCCATAAAGGGTATAGCATCGGCACTTATACACTTCTTCGTCAACGTACCACTCGTGCTTCAGCAGATGGTTTCTTCTTCTAGTACCTCGACGATACAGTGAAGACTTTCAGTATACCATCTTTACGTCGCCCTTAAGAGTTTCTTGTCACGTCATGCCTCGTGAGTCTGCTTAACGCGGAGGGTCTCTCCACGTGGTAGCATTATGGAGCCACGTGACACCTTTTGTGGAGTCTCAAATTAGAGACGTAACACACCCAAACCCATAGGATGCATTTTGTAGTATTTTCAAAAATGTATTGGTTGGTTTTGTTTTGGAAAAATACTAAAATTTACTGTATAATAATTTTGTCTCTCGTAAAATCCACCTGCACATGTACCTCCATTATTGTCTAGTTTTGTTGCTCACATTGTTTGGTGGTGATTAAAATAAATTTTTAATATATTTTAATAAAAATTGATAAAATGTGTTGTTGAAAAATTGTGAATATCATAAAATATGTTATTAAAATTAATTTTTCACTTTAACTCAGATTAAAATTTAGATTTTAATTCTTATCAAATAGGGACTAAGCTATTTTGACCTTTTGCCATATGTAAAAAGTCAACTCCGAAGTAGAATTAATTTTTTGTAAGAAAAAGCATAAGTTATCCAAATATATTTGAGACGAGAGATTAGGTAAATTTACATTTTTCAAGCTTAGACAAACAGAGTCTATAATGAATACAGGGATGTAGTGATCAAAATAAGTAATTTGCAACAATCCTCACTCCGAAAGAAAATGAAAAAGCACGTGTGCAGCCAAGAAAGAAAACAAACAACATTGGCTAGAATCTCAAAAACACGAAACCACACAAATTACCGTGCACAGTAGTTCACCGTAACAACTTGCATGAATTCGGCATCGTTTTCCATGGCTAGCAATGCTGCCGGGGTGAGTCGAATCTCAATGTCTACACTCCCTTCTTCTACACCAGGAAATGCCGTCAATTTTCCGTCAAATTTGTTCGCCAATCCAGCTCTCACGGCCACGGGTTTTCCCCATCCGAAGTCATTTCCATACACGTTGAACCGTGGCGAGCTGCCAACGACAAACGTATTAGTCCTTGCACCCTTCATCGGCAATCGAGGGCATTTTAGCCAATTTTCATAGTAGTTCTTCGTTTCTTCAAGAGTTTTAGCAGCTATCATTTGGTTCAGTTGCTGGGCAGCCCAACCGAGTCCATTGCTCAGTAAGTCGTTTGGCGTCGCAGTTGCAGCACCTCCCTGAATAGCATTCCCGAAATAACCTTCTGGCAATGGCGGACATACTCGATTTCTTGTACCCACATATAATTTGAAAGTAGTCTTTATGTTGGCATCATTCTTATTACTACAGCGTATCATTGATCTCCATACATGAGCGAGAAGTGCTTGTAGAGAAGATACGCCACGGCATGTTTTTCCAATTTCATCATTGGCCTTGGATTTGAGTTTAGCAATGTTTTCTTTACTAAAATTAAATATTCTTTCAATCAATGGAGGCTGACTGAAATCATTGAATACCTCTCTCTCGAGTGTAGGGATTTTAACAGGGCGATTAAGATGATCAGGAGCAAACCCACGTACCAGAGTGGGAAGTTTTGATGGATGATCAGATCCCCGAGAGATTTCAGACCAGGAATTGAAGAAATGCCAAAACGAACCCCCATCAACTACACAATGATTCGCAGTGCAACTAATGAAATACCCATCTTCAAGCTCATTTACTTGTACCCCAAGCAAAGGGTTGGCAGTTCCTTCGCAGTTTAGAATCCCATTGAGTGGGAATAAGGAATAGACAATTTCAGGCACGTATTTTTGCTTGAGAATATCATTCACAGTGAGGCCATGTACAATAGCATGAGTAAATTGAGCTCCAGCATTATTGCAATCGATGAAAAAGCACTGAGTTTCCTCGTCAAATTTCTCAATACCAAGGCGACCAGCAAGAAGGGGAAAGAAATCTAGTGTGCGAGAAAGTGAGGTTTTAAGGTGATGGAGTAAATCTTTTTCTAGTGTTTCTGGTTTGTGGAAAAGAAGACCCTTTTGGTTGTAATCGAACAAAAGGAACCATAGATCCCATGGAGTTAACTCAATCCGAGTTGGTCCTGCAACTGCAAATTCTGAAGCTCGAACTGTACATGTTGATATCTCTTCAAGTTTTGCCATATTTGTATTCTATTATTGGATAAGTACTCCAATATGTATTTTGAATTGCAGAAGTAGAAATGGGAAGGAACTTTATAATAGAGACAGGGGACTTGAATATATTTTTTCAAAGATTCTGGGTACTTCACCTCAATTATATGAAGAATATTGTGTAGTATAAATCATTTTAGTTTTTATTCTTAGCCAGTTTGATTTTTATTATTTCAAAACTTTTTTTTCTCTGATATTCATTTTTAATCATATATTTTCACAATAAAATATTTTGTATATACATTCAAAAAAAAAAATTACTCTTTAACCACACATTCTCCAAAAAATTATAATCAATTTTTATCTATTAATGTCACAACTCACAAGCACCTTGTGCGTCTTCATGTTTTATGTTTTTTTAAAGATAGGATTTCAATTAATCATCATGTCTTTTGTTGATTAAGGGCATGTTTGGGATTTTTATTTTTATTTTTTATTGCCAATTTTGACAATTTTAGGGTGATGCCATTTTTGGGAGGTTGAGAAAATTGATACTTGTTAGTTTCTAAGAACACTGGTTTTGGATGATTAGTGTACTTTGGGACTTATTCCTCAACCCCCAAATCGATGTTTTTCGATTGTTCTTTAAATTTTCTTCCAATTTTATCATATATAAAACAAATATTTACAATTCACATATTTTGTCCAAGGCTAACTTGTAAATAAAAATACAATAACTAAAAAAATTATTTATAAGTAAAAAAATTACTATATAATAAAAAATTATTTATAAGATAAAAATCCACTTTTGCATGGTTATAAAGTAGGAAATTAAAAAATTCACTTACAAATATATAAAGTTACTCATAAATAAAAAAAAATTACTCATTATGTACAAAATTAGCTTACAACTTAAAATTTTAATTATAAGTAAGTATTTCAATTTTTAAGCTAAAAATTTAACTTATATGTAAAAAATTACTTACAAATAAAATATCATTTATGAGTACAAAAATTTATATGAGAAATTATTAATTTAAAATTTCACTAAGGACATATAGGTGAATTTATTGTTATTATTATTTTTTTTTTTCAAACTTCCTAGATAATAAACTCACAAATATAGATTGAACTATTATAAATACTACAACTAAAAACCACTCAAAATTGGACCCCTCACAAGCGTTCAACACGATACTTAAAAAAATCTCAATATCCCATAAAGCATGTTTGAAAAGTACTTATATATATCTTTATTTACAAATAAATAAAAATGAGTGTGAATAATATGTAAATTAAAAGTGATTTGAAAATTTACAAAGATGAGCCAAACATATGCTAAAATGTTAAATTAGTTGTCCACCGACAACCCGCTATAAAATATATGAACGTGATTCACTTGACAAAATTCTGATAAAAATAAGAATCCAACCAATCTTGAATTATTTAAACAAATAGTTATATTCTATTCATAAAATTAAATTATTGGTTGTAACCAATCAAACAATCAAAATCCGGCATGAACTATGAAAGAATTATTGGTGCATGAAAGAAGCAGAACCTTGTCGGTTGTCACACAAATTTGCCAAGGATAAATCGGTCTTTACATTGAGGGTTTTAATCAAACATGTGGACTTATATGTTAAATATTGTGTATTAAATAAAATGTTATCAATTATGGTTAAGCCCGTTTAAAGTGATTTAATAAGGTTTCGATATTTTGGGTTTTGAAGCATCCAATTAAAGTGTGGACCTTTATGTGTAGAGACCAGACATGTTCCTAATTTCATGATTGGCCGAATTAAGTTAATGCACCGTTAGTATATATATATGGTTATGGTCCTCGAATCATACATGAATTGTTCATTTTGTTCTGACTCCCATCATTAGAGAGAAATAAAGAATTACGTACTGATTTGGAAGACTAAAATTCTGGGACTAATTCATTGCATTAACCATGTCTGATTCAAGTACGCTTCTGCATTGGTTCATGAGTTCTTAATGATCCAACATGAACTATCAATATGACGGTAAAGAGTTTTCCCAACTGGTGATATCAGAGCCAGGTTCATGTTGAATTATTGAGAGTCAAAAATTTTAAATTTGGTTCTTGTATAATTTTATGGTTTTCGAATTTAGCAATTCCGATTTTTTGCTTTGTTAAATTTGAAATTATTCGGTCGATTTTTCACAATTCAGTTTAATAAAAAGATTTTTAAGGCCGTTGCGCGGCATTACAAGCCCCCTAAAGTTTCAAAATAACTCAATTATGCAAATTCAATGATTGTCTTTTTCAAATTTTGGTACAAATGACTCTTTTGAGATATATAATATTCAAAAGTGAATTAATTGAATCATTATGTTACCAAAGTAACATCTTGTGAAAATTAATTAACTTAGAATATTAAAAGGTGTTTGTGTGTGTGTTATTCATGGGAATATTTGATAGGGCAAAGGAAGGTCAATATTTAGCCGAATTGCACATACACATGTGGTGATAAATATGTGGCAATTATTTGGTTTAACGTGTGATCAATAAATTGGTCCAAAGAAACGTTTATTGACTATACACCAAGTGTACCACTTAAAAGTCAATATTTCTGTCCAAAGACTAAATATTTATGTGGTGCTAGGTATCTTGTGATATACTCTTACCATTATTTGAAATTATTATTTGCATATAAAGGATTGTATGCTCTTCAAATTAATCGTTCTCTAATTCAGTTTCAGGTTTTGCTCCTAATATCTCTGCTAGCATAAATTCCATTCCAATGTTTAATGACACCAACTTTAAGGTATGGCAAGAGAACGTAATGATTGTTCTCGGAGTCATGAATCTGGACCTAGCTTTACGGGTCGATCAACCTACTGCATTTACTGAGAAGAGTACCTTTAATGACAAGAGTGAGATGAAAAAGTGGGAACGATCAAACCGCATAAGCTTGATGGTCATAAAGTGTGCTATTCCAGAAGCATTTCGAGGCACTACATCCGATAAGGTAACTACGGCTAATGATTTCCTTGAAGACCTTGAGAAGAGGTTTCAAAGAATGAAAAGACTGAAACTAATACACTTTTGGCAAACCTTATCTCAATGAGATACAAATGGAAAGGAAACATACGGGGGTACATTATGAAAATGAATCACATTGCTTCAAAACTAAAGGCACTCAAGTTGGATTTATCTAAAGGCTTGTTGTGCACTTGGTTCTCATATCCTTTCTGGGACACTTCAATCAATTCAAGGTGAGCTACAATTGTCAAAAGGATTCATGGTCCATTAAGAGCTCATTTCACACTGTGTCCAAGAAGAGGAAAGACTTAAGCATGACAAGATAGAAAGTGCTCATTTAGCCACCATCTCTAAGGACAAAAGGAACAAGAAAGGGAAAAATGATAAGGAAGCTCCGACTATAGCATCGCAAAAGAAACAACATAAGGAACCAACAAAGGGAGGTTGTTTCTTCTGTGGAACTGTAGGTCATAAGAAGAAGAACTGTACCAACTATCACGCATGGCATGCCAAGAAAGGTATTCTTCTTCGTTTGGTTTGTTCTGAGGTAAATTTAACTTGGGTACCTAGATACACATGGTGGATAGATTCTGGTGCAACAACTCACATCAGTGTTTTTATGCAGGGTTGCTTGAGTTGTCGAAAACTAAGTAATGGTGAAAGATACATCTATGTTGGCGACGACAAGACGATGAAATTAGAAGCAATAGAAAATTTTAGATCATTGTTAAAGACTTGATTTTATTTGGATCTTAATGAGACATTTATTGTATCGTCTTTTTGACATAATTTGATTTCTATTTCTGCTTTGGACAAATTTAGTTATTCTTATTCATTCAAGAATGGAAAATTTAGTTTGTTTCATGACTCAAAATTGGTTGGTTCCAGTTCCTTATCAGGTTACGACAATCTTTATTTAATTGATACGATTGCTTCGTTTAATGAACCCTTCTATGTAAGTACTCAAGGTGTAATGCAAAAATTAACCGGCGAGAATTCTGCCTCGTTATGACATAAGAGATTAGGTTACATGTCCAAGAGGAGAATTGAGAGACTTGTGTCTAACGAAATTCTCGACCCTACTGACTTTACAATTTATGATATGTGTGTTAACTGTATAAAGGGAAAACAAACCAATAAAAGGAGATTTTAAGCAAACATGACTTTAGAAGTCTTAGAACTTATACATACAGACATTTTTAGACCATTTCCTATGACTTCTTTAAATGGTCAACAATATTTTATAACGTTCATAGACGATTTTTCTAGGTATGACTATATATATCTCGTTCATGAAAAATCACAGTCCCTGGATATGTTAAAAACTATAAAACTGAAGTTGAAAACCAACTCGGCAAAAAGAATAAAAGCAGTAGATCTGACCGTGGTGGTGAATACTATGGCAGATATGACGGTTCAGGTGAACAACGTCCAAAACCGTTTGCTAAATTCCTAGAGGAAAGAGTTATCGTCTCACAGTACATTATGCCATGTTTGCCCACTATGAAAGGTGTTGCTGAAAGACGAAATAGAACGCTTAAGAACATGGTGGAGAGTATGATTACTCGTTCTACCTTACCATAATCACTCTGGGATGAAGCATTAATTACTACAGCATATATAGTCAACAGAGTTCCAACTAAGGCCGCTGATAAAACCCCTTATGAGTTTTGGACGGACAAGATGTCTATTTTGACGCACATACACATTTCGAGATGTCCAACTGAGGCAAGGCCTTATAGGCCAAATAAAAAGAAACTGGACACCAGGACTATCAGTTGCCATTTTATTGAATACTCTAAAAGTTCCGGGGGTTACAAGTTTTATGATCCTACAACTAAGGAAATTTTCGAGACGAAAAAAATATCCAGTTACTTGAAAATGTTAGTTTGCGAGGGGAGAAAGGGTTACAGACTTTGTTTTTGAGGAAGAATATGTTGAAATTCCTCCAATTTCCATTGACAATGATCAGGATCAGGTTTTTATCCCTAAAATTGTTCAAGAAGCAACTCCTGATCAAGACATTGTCGTTGTATCTCCCTCTGAAGATCAACAACTTATTCCAGAAGAACAAACTCTACACCCTTAAGAACCAATGCAATTAAGAAGATCCACTAGAGAGAGGGGGAGTGTGGTTTCAAATGACTACATCGTATTTTTCCAAGAACACAAAGTTGACATTGGAGTGGTGGAAGGCGATCTGATCAACTCCTGTCAAGCCATGGAAAGTTCTAACTCTTAAAAGTGGTTTGATGCCATGAATGAAAAGATAAAGTCCATGAAGGACAACGACGTTTAGTACCTCATTCCATTGCCTGAAAGTGCGAAACTCGTTGGTTGTAAATGTATATTTAAGACCAAGAAGGATTCGAAGGGTGATGTGGAGAGGTATAACGCTCATATTGCCATAAATGGCTTTACACAGAAAGAAGCTATTGATTATAAAGAGACTTTCTCTCTGGTTTTTTCGAAAGACTCTTTCAGGATTATAATGGCATTGGTAGCGCATTTCGATCTCGAGTTACATCAGATAAATGTTAAGATAGCGTTTATCAATGGTGACATTGATGAAACAATATATATGGTACAACCAGAAAACTTTGTGTCCAATGTTGTAAAGCAAATGGTTTGTAAACTAAAGAAATCCATCTATGGACTTAAACATACCTCTCGTCAATGGTATTACAAGTGTCATCAAGTAATCATCTCGTATGATTTTTAGATGAATTTGTTCGATGATTGTCTATACCACAAATTCAGTGGGAGTAAGTATATTTTTCTGGTTTTATATTTCGATGATATATTACTTGCCAGCAACGATATAGGCTTGTTGCATGAAACCAAGAGATTTCTAGCAAGGAATTTCGAGATAAAAGATCTTGGTGACGCCTCTTTTGTATTAGGAATTTAAATACACCGAGATCGTTCTCAGAGTATTTTTAGATTATCACAAATAGCTATATCGAAAAGGTACTTGAAAGATATGGCATGCAGAAGATTCCTTATTCTTCAGCTATAGAGAGTCTGGTCTATGCTCATGTTTGTACGCGTCCGGATATAGCGTACATTGTTGGGATGTTAGGGAGATATTTAAGTAACCCCGGTAATGGATCATTGGAAAGCAGTCAAACGGGTCATGCGATATTTATAGAGAACAAAATACTACATGCTAACATACAGGAGATCAGATCAATTTGAGATCATCAGTTACTCTAATTCCGATTTTGCAGGATGCCAAGATAGTAGGAGATCCACTTTAGGCTATATCTACCTGTTTGCTGGAGGTGCTATTTCCTGAAAGAGTGTCAAGCAGACACTCATAGCTACTTCTACCATGGCAATGGAGTTTGTAGCATATTATGAGGCATCAAATCATGGAATATGGAAGTGAAATTTTGACACTGACTGCGCATTATGGATAGTATATAAAGATTACTCGGGTTATTTTGTGACAATAAATCAATAGTGCTATATTCCAATAACAACAGGAGCTTGATGAAGTCAAATATAGAGATCAAGTTCCTGGCTTTTAAAGATAGAGTTCAGAATGGACATGATAACAGAGCATATCGGGATAAACTCCATAGTTGTAGATCCGCTTACTAAGGGATTGATACCCAAGGTCTTTCATGAGCACACTGCTTATATGGGTGAATATCTCTTGAAGTTATCCAGTTTCAGTGAGAGTTTGTATTTTTGTGCTTTTCATTTTTGACACATGTACTGTTGTTTTGGATATGATTTATGATTTAAGTTACTTTCAGTTATAAAGTTTTGATTTACTATCTCTGAACTCAATTGAAAATGTTCTCACTAAGGTATTAAGGTAGACATGTTGGAAATATGTATGTTAAGATCACATTACATGTAATTTTCATACTACACATCCATGATTGATCAATCTCATTTAATTATGTCGATGTACGCGACAATTGATGAGTTTAGTTAAGATATAAGTAGCGAAAGCCATTTTGATCCTATGTTGATATGATTGATGGACCGGATTGTTTGACGATGCATTCGGTAATAATAGCAAAATTTGAGTACTCATAAAGTTATATTTATTGCACAAATATAAGGTAATACATATAGCTCAAGTGAGATATTGTAAAGATTTTAATCGAACATGTTGGCTTATATGTGAAATATTGTGTATTAAATTAAAGATTATTAATTATGGTTAAGCTCATTTAAAGTGATCTAATAAGGTTTCGGTATTTGGATTTTGAAGCATCTAAAAGTGTGTGTGTCTTTATGTATAGAGACCAGACATGTTCCTAATTTCATGATAGGCCGTATTAGGTTAATGAGCCATTAGTATATATATACGGTTATGGTCCCTAGATCACACGTGAATTGTTCATTCTGTTCCGACTTCCATCATTAGAGGGAAATAAAGAACTACGTATTGATCTGAAAGATTAAAATCATATGACTAAATCATTGCATTAACCATGTCTGATTCATGTATGCTTTTGTTTTGATTCATGAGTTCTTGATGATCCAACATGAACGATCAATATGACGGTAAAGAATTTTTCCAACATTTACATCCCAATATTCTTCGTAACATTTGATTTGTCATGCTTTATTAACAAATAATAATAATAATAATAATTAACAAGAACTGAAAATTATTAGTAGCACTTCACGGCTCGACAATAAGAATCTTTGTGTGGATAAGAAAATTGACAAGGAGTCCCTACAATCTTGGAGAGATAAGGAAGTTGATCCTTACATTCAAAGTTGCAAGGCTACAATCTTCAAGAGATGAGGAAGTGGGTCCTTTACATTCAAATTGAAAGGGCTACACGAGAGTGGAGATAAGTGTGTCCTTACATTCAAAGTGATAAAAGCCACATGTTCATGTACCGGTGGAGAGAAGTTGAGTGATAAGGGAACACCATATTGAGCACGTTTTGGTGATAAAACAAAATTCAAATTCCACATGTTCATGTACTGGTGGAGAGAAGTTTTGGCACCCATTAATTTTTATTTTTATTTTTTAATTTTCTCTTTCTTAATTATAACCACACATTCTTCAAATAAAATAATATTATACACAAATCTAAAACTTTTCATTACTTTTCAACCACACATTCTTCCATCAATCACTATTCCAAAATTTATAATTTCCCAAAAATTGGTGCCAAACACTTGCTTAGAGTGAATGATTTATTTTTATTTTATATCATATCTTTTTAAGCATTAGACAAGAAAACTCTTGAACTAGATAATAAAAGGAAAACAAAAGCCAATATATCTAGTTTGAGCTCTATGTAACTAAGGAAAATTAGATTGTTCATAAAGATTTTAATGGCTTTCCTTTTATAACAACTTCTTAAGAGTATATTTGCAAAAGCCTAAAACAGTCNGTAACTTTTTAACCATAAATTTTATCATTTTTTTGTCAAAATTTATTAAAAATTTGATTTTAATACCCACTAAACATGGACCGAGTACTAAATTCAAGAAGGATGCAACAACAAAAAATTCGAAATAGCTTCAGTCAAAGCTATTATAGTTCAAAGAATTTCAGAGTTTTTAGTGCTAAGTAGTTTTATCATATTTAAATAGAGACCTATGTAATTTCTAGTCCTTACGTTCAACGTAAAAAATCTACAGTACAAGAAGTAATTTATTCATTAAAAAATATCAGTTTGCTTTTTTTCATTTTAACATCACAACAGGGGTGAGCACTAGAGAAGCACTTCTCAACTCCAAATCATGTCAACTCTTTCCCTGAACATCGACGATTTCATCAATCTTCGACTCACCCCAACCAATCACCCATTGTGGCATGAACAATCATTTGCTCTTGCAAAGAGCCAAGAGCTCGTTGGTCACATTACCTATGAAGATCAAGCACCTCCCAAATACAACATACCAAATCCTAACACCTCCGTATCTATAGAACCACATAGACAAATATTAACTAGTGTTCTAAAATGCGTGCATATGCTTCGCGTATACCCGCATATGCTTGACGCATTTTCGAAACACCTCGCATATAGGGTATGCGCATGATAATATGGTCAACCCACTTCGTTGATCGCATATGAATGCTTAAATGTCAAAATACGCACGCATTTATGTTAAAAATTATGTCAATATTAGCTTGGCATGCACAACCCATTTTTGTAACTTGAAAAAATAAATTGAGTCTTAACAATAAATTAACCTAAATCACCAAAGCGCGTGAATTATATACAGCAATCTATAAGATTTTGACATTAAAAAAATAAAAAATCAAAATAAATCTTTCGTAGAGTTGCAACTATCTATACCGGAACCGATTATTATTATTATTTTTTTTTGTTCTCTCTAGTTACTAGCGAGTGATGCTATTAATGAACATCTTTGGATTGTTGATAATTGTGATGATGAGGAGAAGTTAATAATAATATTTTACCATCTACAAGAGGTAATAGAAATTCTCGAATTAAATAAGGGAACCCGATGAATATTATTTTACATATGATGATATGGAAGATGACATTGATGAAGAGGGATTTGAATTGGAATTCGATGAAAAGTTAGACAATATATATGTTTTTTTAGGTCGACGTTCGTGTCTAATCTAATTGTAAAATTTATTACCAAAAAATTATAGTATTTATAATTTTGAGATTGTGTTTTTGTTAAAAATGAAGAATATGTATAAAATCCAAGTAATTGTAGTATTTAATTTTTATGATTCAAGCATTTTATTTTATTTTTTTTAAAAAAATATTGAAGAATATGTATAAAGTTTAAAGAATGCATTATTTTATTTATTATTAGTTTAGAATATTTAAATAATATTGAAAATTAAAAATGCATAATAATACATATGCTTCGCATAGACACATTCTTGTAATGCATGATATTCGACCAAAATGCATTATCCGACAGTAGTAACTTATCTTAGCAAGGAAGAAGATAAAAATCTTGGGGAGCACATCCGCACCTCTAAAAGCTTAAAAACAACCACACCCCACTAATATCATACCCATGCCCATGGGCGGATGGAGAGGGGGACTGGGCTGGGCTTTAGCCCAGACGTGCCCTAGCCCGTATGCAAATTGGTTTTGTAAAGATTGAAAGATTTAACCTAAATTCTAGGTAAAAAATTAAAAAAGAATAAAAATTTAGCCTATCTAACTTTATTCTCAACCCAAGCCC
>CAIGRP010082987.1:0-15185 GCA_903798385.1 Fraxinus cuspidata
AATTCATGAAAAGTTGGAAACTTTTCACGAAAACAATGCCAGAAATCAAATTTGAAACAAGCCTAACGGCTATTTTTCTGAACCATGCAAATCACATGGTTATGGTCTAAAAGAACTAGCCTCGAGCATTCAATTTAAATGCTATGCTCACGCATGGTATATTCACATGCATACGCATGGTCACCTTCATTACCAATCCATTTTAAGGCCCAATAAGAGGCCCAATTAATTATGAACAATTACAATAATACAGATGTCATGTATATCTGAGAATTATTTCATGCATCTGTGTATTCATCTGAATTTCAACTATTCAGATGAACAGACAGATGCATGCCACGCGTGCATCGTCATGATACCCATACAGATTTTTTATACTGGTAGCAAAGTCCTACATATGAAATGTAGATTAAAATCTATGTCGTACCTAACAAGACCTAAATTGAATGATTTGTTCAAATGGATAATTAAAGAAGAATACGTTAACGTCCTTTGTGGATATCGACAGACGTAAACAAAACATCAACACATGCATACTTTTCAACTGAATAGTATAATGTTATTTATACGTACGTTAAACGTAAAAATTCAAGGTTTACAGTTAATAGCAGTATTTTTCTATACTCGCTTTTGCCGTTTAAACGATAATACTTTTAGACGGTTCCCAACAATGATCGATTTCTTATTAAGGTTGTCACACGTGAAACTGCATTCCTTCTTCACAAAACTATACAACATGGTCAACATTGAAATTTTAAACCTATTACATGCCATGACGAATCGAATTAGAAATCCAAAACATGTTCGAGATTTAGGATAATAAACAAATAGCCAACTTTGCAAGTTTATTTCGAATTCAAAGTACCTTTAACTAACAAGAACTATATTTTAGATATGGGATTGAGTTTCAAAGTGAATTTTAATGAGTAATTTTGGCTTCACGTCTACTCCAGTTTGTTCATTCAGGATCATTTTGAGCTCGTTCTTGCTCATTTTGAGTTGGTTCTAAGTTAGGGTTGACCTCAATTTGAGTGTGATCATTTCTAGGACTCAGGGGCCGCACACTTCTGTGATCTCGACTCCAACTTCCCGTTCACTTTGGTGTGCAAAGACTACACAACCAAACCTTTAAGGTTATAATAACTGGCCGATTTCCCAATCCAAATCTCAAAATAGTTTAGCTAAACTCGAACTATCTAGCGTGCTCTTAACTCTTCATTAAAGAGTCATATTCACGCTTTTGGACACCCATCTTCTAACAACGTAAATGAGCTTGATCTAAAGACCTCATCTGATTGTAATATATTAACCATTTCTTTATTTTTCAATCGACTGGAAGGGACAAAAGAAGGATCTTGATTTTTTCTCAACCTCATGCAAAACGATAGGGTTTTTTATAAGCCATGTTACATTACAAATCATAGAACCAAACCAAACCAAACCAAATGAAATCATATCCACGCCTAACTAGGTCTATCGAGGTCGAAATTTGCCCAACATTTTGGGAGATGGAATGACTTCTCCGGTTAGAGAGAGCACTTCGCTGCTGTTGGAAGGAGCTAGCAGAAGCTTCGACTCCAATTATCAAGTTAGTTGTTTGCTTTCGAGACATTTTCAACCCAACTATATTATTGAAGAGCGATTATGCTGCTTTAGAGTCTAGCAAGAAAAACAAGGAACAAGAACTTTCCACCATAATTTTAGTTATGATAAATAAATTAAATCTACAAGTGGATGTCCCAGAAATAAAATGAGAAGTAAATTTGAGAAACATGGTATAAAAATTTAGGAGAAGGCCAAAACAGGAGGTTTTGCTTCATTAGAATAGCAATGAGAAGTTATGCTTAAATGAATTTTTCTTAAACTTTAGCACTTAATTTCTAAAAGCCACGCACCTTCAGCCCTGTGCAGCCTGTCCAGAAGCTGATGACCTGTATGATTCACGAACATTGTATCTCTCGTATACTCTTTCTCGGTTCTCTGACCACCAAGTCTCGGCTTGGTGCTCCTTGAATCTTCTCCGGCTGCATATAACATTTCAAAGAAGAAACACTTTACGTTATAATCACGTCCTAATTAATGGCTATTGATCCATTCTGGGAAGGCATACAAGTACAGAAAAATTGACGGTGTCTTGTGGGGACCAATGTACTTTATTTATGAAAGGTCGGGGCATGCAGCTGCAAATTTCCTTCCTTAATATTGCAAGTTATCATCTTTCAATAACAGTATAAAAACAGCTAGCAATGTCGAGTAGAGCTAGAAATGACAATGCCTATTACCTGAAACGCACACGTTTGAGATCTCTTGTCCCATCTGGAAGCGCTACGAGTGTTATATACACACCAGATTCGTATTGTTCAATCCACTCGGTTTCAATTTGACTAGAATTACCAGCAACCACCGAGTCTCTAGATTTCAAGCCATTATCACCACCTTTGACAGGTTGGGATTCTTTAGTGTCAACACCATCGGGCACACTACTTGTGTAACCCTGGACACTACATCCATTAGAAATTTGGACATTTGAGTTGTCATTCATTCCATTTAAGGTGGAAAGTCCGAGTTCCTGAGCACTAGAGTCATTTTTATTTCTCCCAATAGCGTCCACAAGCAATTCAGCGGGGCCCTGCATTTCGTTTACAGTAACGGAGTTAATTCCTGTGTGCGAGGCCATGTAAGAGCCATTGATCGTATCAGATCTTGAATTCCTTTCTCCATCAGAGACAGGATAGTCTGTAGTACGTGGTAGCTGAGCCAACCTGTTGTAATCAGGATTATAAACCCCTGGTGGCAATCTCTCAGTCATATATTTGAGCTGGACAAAGAGAAAATAAGAGGGGTCAATTTCTTTATACACATACGTGTGTGGAAATATGCGAAAATCATTTGATAACAGAAATAACTACCCTATAAGTTTTTTTTTTTTTTGAGAGATTGTGTACAGACAGCTTTTCGAAGAAGCACATGCACAGACTCCCAAGAAATAAAAGTTTCCGGGGTAATTATTCCTGAAAGACGAAGACATAAGAGCAAACATAAAAATAAAGCTGAATTAACCTGAGACGTGAGTGACTTTATCACTTCTTTTGCAGATTTACAATTAGCAGATTCCTCTGCAGCCAACGTTATTGCTTCCTGAGCTTTCTTCACTGATTTCTGGAGTTCCAATTCTTGTTGATCACATCTATTTCTAAGGCTCTCAACCTAAATGAAGTTCATGAACAGGAAAAAAAATGAGTAAAGATGAAATATTCAGCAAATAAAGATGTAAAAGGAAAACAATTATAGAAACTTCTGTACGTACCTGTACACGCAATTTATGTACTTCTCGACTCAGAAATTCATTCATCTTCTTCAAACTATCAGTATTTGTTTCAGAGAAAGAAAGTCCCAACGTTGTAGGAACTGGTGTTGCAAATCGGTGGGGGCTGGTTTTTCCGGAGTAGGGTGAAACAGACCTGGAACTAACACTAGATGGTGTAAGAATTGGTTTTTGTACAGATCGCAGCACATCAACGTCTGCAGATATAACTGCATCTCTTAACTGTGACGAAGAAGGTAGTTGAGATGATGCAAATGTATTGGCTTTCTTTCCTTGCTTAGCTGCTTTTGCATCTAAACGTTTAATCAAATCAAAATTGGACTGCGTTTCCAACTTGGTCAATTGCAGATCAGCCCTTTCGATTGCGTCAGTACTTTCACCTGAAATGCGTGGTACAGCATCTCTCCGGCTACTGAGCTTAGCGAGACAGGAATCACAGACACGATACGGTTTGATGGGATTAGGTGCCAATGCTGCTCGTAATGCTTTTCTTGAACTGCAAGCATGACAGTGTACTAGTCCACAATTGTAGCAATTATGCCTCTTTCTTGAGAAGCCAAAAGCCTGTCTACAAGCTGAACACTGAGACTGATCGGCACCAGAAACCCGTTTTTGAAGACATGCAGCGGCCGTGTAATTTGAACCACAAGCAATAAATTTGACGCTTCTATCCTTTAAAGCTTCTACTAGTGATGGGATTTTACGATCTTCTATATCACCTTGGCCCAACCTTCCATTAGCCCCGTTTCCCCACGTAAAGACCTCATTTTTGGATGTTAACACAGCCACATGATATGCACCACAAGCAATTTCTTCAATGGATTCAGAAACAAGATTGTCTTCTACCAAGCAAGGTAACTTTCCATCAGATCGAGGATTTCCAAGCTGACCATAAACTGTACTTCCCATCGTGAAAACACGTCCAGACGTAGTAAGGCCAACAGTCAAATTATGGCCACAGGAAATTTTGTGAAAATTGTAATCGATTAGAGCAGTCACACAAGTAGGTTTCAGTCGAGATTCCTTGTCACCATGTCCGAGGCGGTTTTTATCACCATCACCCCAAGTGAAAAGCTTACCTGATGAAACACTTGTACTAAACTGTGTTACAATGACCTCAACCACAGCAGCCGTGTGCCAAACTCCGCATGCAACAGAAATTGTCCTCAACCCAGCTAGAGACTCTACTTCTCTCGGATACAAAACATTTTCTCTATTTCCATGGCCCAAAACTCCAAAAGTTCCGTCCCCAAATGTAAAGAGCTGTCCAGTTGAGGATATCAAGGCAGTATGCCATGGACCACAAGTAACAGTTGCAACGTGAAGTCTCTCAAGGGGACCCGAAATTCTCTTTGGTATCCAGTGACTGACATCAGTGCCTTGACCCAAGATCCCGGCATTATGTCTCCCGTCTCCCCATGTATACAGTTCACCAGATGTTGTAACAGCACAAGTATGAAACTCTCCACATGCAACAAAATCAACGTGGAAAAAAGATAAAGATTCCACTAGACGAGGTTTAGTGACATCTTTCCCAACTCCATGACCAAGCTGTCCACCAGATTCTTCACCCCAACTAAAGATTTCACCTTGCCTAGTAACTATGGCAGCATGCCTAACTCCACAAGCAATATGATGTACATCCAATACAACATTTGATTCTAGCGGTCTGGGAAGAAGCACATCAGCTCTTTTGCTCTCAGAAATTGAATGCTTCACTGGCCCAAACTTGACAACACTGTCACATATAATCTCACCCCACATATAAACATCCCCCAAATAATTGGAATCATCTGGTGCAGAACCTTGACTAGAAGTACTGGGGGCACTAGAAACACTAACCCGAAAAGCATCTGAACCAGATACTTTCAGCAGCATATTTGTCTGGCCAAAACCTCCATGTGAACTTTCTGAATGCAACAGAATCATTTGGGTGATAGCTCTTGAAAGAAGAGTATTCAAAATAACAGAACTCTTGGACTATTGGATGTCAAATTTCTGTTATCCTGGAACATATGATTAGGAAACCACAAGTTAAATTTGATGAAGATGTTTACAAATCACCAAAATAATATCCAAATTCAAATATTTTGACAGCACCGCGTGATATTCAAATAATGCTTAGCACAATTCAAAAGACAAATTAAGTACCAAAATGAAGAATTTTTAATTCTTATAAAGTGGATTACTTACTTTTCGTCACAATTATATATTCAGCCAAACACATGATAGACTGTAGAGGTCATTCCATTTCCGTCTGCAGTCTAGCCACATCAAACAAGGAGTGATTCATAGTTTGTTGAAACCCACATTTAAAAGCTTAAGTTACTAGAGAGAGGACATATTAATTCATTTACATCAACGCTTCTACACATGCAAGATGGGTTTATATTTCATGGTATCAGAGCAGGCAGAGATTCATTCCGCCACCACCACAGCAACATAAAAATCATAACAAAAAATTGATGGGAGCACACAAGTCTACCAGTTACATGACAAGGTATTAGAAGTTATCCAAACTAGAAATGAGAAAGAGATTTTAGCTAACAGGCAACCAAGGAAATAAAAGTAGCTGAAAAAGCTTTTATACTGGTGTCCAAGTGTTAATGCTGTAAGACTAGATAATCACATATACAAATGTGCACGATAGTAGCATGGTAAAATCTGAATTCAATTACTCAGTTATCACACTCAAAAGTGAAAAAACATTACTTTATCACGCCAGATATAAGGTGCAAAAAGAGAGCAGACACAGTGATAGGTATGGGAGGTTGCAAGACTTACATTGCATAACAGAAGCTGATCACTCTATACATCAAGTTATGAGAGCCCAGGCTGCCCAGCTAGAAGAGATGATATCAATGCCTTAAGAACAACTATCCAGATCTCCATCTCTACTCTGTCCTTGCAGATTTAAAAGTACAACATGACATAGCTACAACTTAATAAAAAACAAAATCAAAATGTAATGATCATTAAATGAAATTCGGTTTATCGCCCATCACATCAAGGGAAATTGCTAAATTTCAATAAGAAATGTGTTTCGTCTCTAACAGTTTAAGCTTTTACACTAAATTATTCAACACAGTACCACAGCATGCCAAAAACATGGGTTTAAGTCTCACCGCCACTCACTTATGAAAATCAGGCATGAGTCAGACCTTTTAAAATGAAGTTGTCATGCACGTGAGGGTTACTAGAAATCCAAAATTGAATATGTTTTGTCCTGCAATACTAACATTAAAACTTATTATGCCCATGTCATAAAATCGAAGTAAGATTGTTACATAAGAACAGATTTGATAAAATATTAAATACACTAACTGTACGGTGGTTATATTAAAAAAATAAAAATAAAA
The DNA here is from genome assembly GCA_903798385.1 of Fraxinus cuspidata. Taxonomy (NCBI): domain Eukaryota; kingdom Viridiplantae; phylum Streptophyta; class Magnoliopsida; order Lamiales; family Oleaceae; genus Fraxinus; species Fraxinus cuspidata. The sequence goes on from CAIGRP010082987.1 coordinate 6,685, forward strand.
ATCCATTAGATGATGCATCGCTTGATTTGAGCAATCATATATTAGGTAGAGTGGTTTACAGAAAGCAGTATCAATTCAGCAAGCTGTCACAGTACAGTAACATTTAACCTTTGTGGATGTTGAAACAACTATTTGTAAAATGATCAACGTTAGCGACCTTAGAAAGCCTCTGAATTCCAGTGTACTGTAGGAAGTATTGCAAACAAGCTATGTTATGCAAGCCTATCATGTAGAATTTTTTAATGCAAACTTAGAACTTATCAAGCCTTCATTTTGTATCTGAAACACTGAAAGATGAACCTAGACTAAACTTTTCACCTTTAGGTAATGAAGCCATGCCTTTCAATTCAGAGACAGATAATCCATTTAACATTAATAAAAGCATCCAATTTGTCCAGTTTAGTCCATCAAGAAGTAAGAAAGCAGTAAAAATTAGCTGACATCCTCTTGAATCTAAGTTACCTTTTTCTTAAATACCTCATAGATATGATTTTCTTAGGGGAATTTCTTAAAAAGGCCCTTCTAAAGAAAGTGAAAAATATTCTTACCTTAACATTTCCTTAACTAGTCATATAACAAAAAGATTTTAAATCGTAATTAGCCTCCTAGTTGCTTCTTCTCTGGCAGTCTCTTCCTGCATATAACTGAAAAAGAAAGTACAAAAATCTCGAGAGTTTTCTTTCTTTCATCACTTTTATTCCTCTCTCTAAAGCACGCACAAACACATATACAAACACCCGAAATTTGATGGATTAGTAAGATTCAATTGTATTCTGACAACTTTAATAAAGCACATAGATCACAAGAAAATCGACAAGCCATCCCCTCTTCCGTGCATCCATCCACCCCCAGTGTTTTATATAAATTCCTCAAATTAACTCTTAACATTGTGAGTGTCGCATCACTCGTCGAAGGCCTGCCTTAGAGGTACTTATAACAGTAATATTAGATCAAACACCTCTTTTTGAGGAAATGATAACAAGAGTAGGACTACTTCAGTGGAAGACTAGTTCTATAAAGTCCTTAATTGGGGAAATAGGTTGCTGTACATTTCCTAGGTGAAATGTAACAACTACTTCTGAGTTTCACACGGCTCGTGCAAGACTTGTCTTGTGCACTCATTAGTACATTGGACATGCTCTCTTATAGACCGGCTTCAAGAAGGTGTTCTACCTAGTGCTTGTAGCAAAGGTATTAGATTGCCTGTGGAAGGCATATCGTATGAGCTTACAAGCACATTGGCACCCGCTGGTTTGAAATGTGAGTTCTACCCAAGTGCTCGTAACACAATAACAACAATCGATTGCTCATAATACAAATAGCAACTACGTTTTCATCGATTGACTAGTTATTAAGGTAGAGATTTTGAAGAGAGGTACACAAGACACTATCTAATTCTGGAATTTGATCGAAAACTTTGAATTTCAATTGGTTTCTTCAATTTTGCATGTGCATTGAGTAGTCTACAGGCTAATCTGGGTCCAACTTGAGGGGCCAATTTAATCTAGACAGGGTCAATTTGATAAGAATTGGGATGTATTTGACCCAACTCAAGGTCCATTTAGACCAATATCTTGGCCAATTCTACAGTTAAAAGAAGGCCGTTTATGTCTCATTATGTTAAGGTCTTCTAAACGCATGTTTTACAAACTGGCATAGGCATCAACTCAAAAAAGGGTCGAACCTGTAATAAAAATAGCTAATAACCGGACTGGTTCTCTGTTGTTCCAAGGTCGAATCAGATGGTGCAGTAATGTTTTCAGAATAATGTATTAAGCTAAATAAAGAAGTCAAAGACCATAATTTTATAATATCCCACTAGAAAAATTAGCGCTCTTTTTACAACGTTCACACGAAAAACAACAAATTTTCCAGAAAATTTGTTTTCCTAAGTGCATTGTATAGTATGGTATACAGTATCGAATAGACTAGAACACAAACAAGAGTTTATGCTCCTCTTTTTTTTTTTTTTAACATAATAGCGGCCAACATCGATTGCTTTCACAATCTATATAAAAATGACTATTGTAATTTGGGTAATTATATTCAGACCAAAAACGCCAGAAATGGAAATCTTTCATATTGAGTTACAAAAACACAGTCTAACACAAAGATCCCATTTCTAATCTTTGAATTGAACGCATATATATATATATATATATACACACACACATAATACACTTATATTGAGAGACTTCATATTATATGGACAGACAGATAGATAGATAAAAGAGAGCACAGATACCAGCTCGATTTCATCCCCGCCTGTTGAATTATAAGAACACTCTTAAGCATTCTACTAAACCCAACTCACCACCTTTGCACTGCCCCAGATCTGCAAAACTTGCTTCAGTTAAAGCCTAAATGCCAAAGTACACCTGGCTGTTACGGTGTTACAGTGTAGTGGTTCTTGAATGGAAGATGAGTGATCAAACTTTTCTCCGGCGGCCGGAAGTGGAGAAGCGGCTCCGGCGACAATAGTAGAAAAGAGAGAGAAAATAGAAAGAAATGGCAGAAGGTGGTGTGGAGTACGTAGTCAAAAGAAGGAGAAAAGCAGGGAATCAAAATTTGCCTGCGAATCAAGAGTAAAATTTGACCTCTATTTTGCTTCTTTTGTTCCATTTTATATAACATATTTCTTTATATATATATATATATATATAAAAGAGCATTTTCAACGGAGTCTCTGTTTTTAAAGAGCATATTCTATCATTTGAAGAGTATCTATAAATTTAGAGAGTTAAAATTTTGAAATACTCCAACAAGCTCTTTATATTTAACACTTAGTTTTACTTCTTCAAAAAATATTTATTATTTATCTTTATCTTTTATTTTAACTAACTTTTCTTTAAATTATTTTATTGTTTTCCTACATTAAAAATTAAAACACTTTGAATGCGTTTAATTATAGAGAGTGAGTTTAACTCTCCAAATTTGGAGAGCCAAACACACTCTCTAAATTAAAATGTTAATTTAAAGAGTTTATTGGAGTATGATTTTAAATGTTGTTTCTTTAAAATAAAGAACATCTCATGTTTAAAGAGTCTCTTAGAAATGTTCTAAATAATTTAGTTCATGTTTGGTACATATTCTTTCAAAACTCATTTTTAATTATAAATTCTTCAATAAAATAATATTTTTCATCATATTAATAACATTTCCTTACTTTATATTCACATATTTCTCATCATATCATTATTTAAAATATATTCTTTCCTCCATAATATCCATAAATACACGCAATGAAATTCGTAATTTAAGACAAGTTAAAATGAGTTTTTAAAACTTAAAAGCAATTTTTAGGCCTATTTAATTAATGTTATGAAGTGCTTCTTCTAGTTTATAGTTTGGAAGAGCTGTAGATGAAGTTTCCAATATAACTTATTCTAAAAGCTATTTCAGAGAGAGAAAACTCTTTTATAATTTAGAATGTGATTGAATATTTTTATTTTTCATGAAAAATGTTATTTTTTAACCTAAATTTCTACTTTTAGAATGTTTGATTTACAATTTTTTCATAAAAAAATGTTTTCCAACTTTTGGTCACGTCCCCGTATTTTCCTCAAAAACAAGGAAAACATTTTTTTTGAGGAGTGATGACTTTTATTTTCTGGGTAATTCACACACTCTCTCTCATCTATCAACCATTTCTCATATATAAACCAATAAAAAAATAGACAAATATAATATTTTATTGGTTGAAAACTAAATCAATAAAACACATTTAATTAATAATTTTCATACAAATAGGTTCTAGATAATTGAATTGCCTAAAATTTATTTTATTTTCACGTAAATTTCATGATCGCAATCAAATGCACTCTTGATTTATAAACACTAATTAAAATAGTTTCATGAGAAAACTTCTACAAGAAAAAAAATAAAAATAAAAGTAATGCCAATTGACCCCTCAACCCTGTTTTTTAATAATTCATTTTCAATAAAACATTTTCTCATTTAGACAATGTAATACAAGTCCAAATTTTTTCTTATATTTTAACCGCACATCTGTAAAAAAATCACTATAATTTAACATCTTTATTTTGATTCAATTAATCTCATATTCATTCTTAATTTAATTGTATTTTTAATGTACAATATATCCAATAGTGTTAAATAAAACTTGTCTTGTAAATTTATTGGTATGTTTTCATCTCTCATGAGATCTCCAATTCACTTTATCTTTTCATTTCATCTACTCTTTTAATTTGAATTAAATCCTCGTTAAATTTACAATTAAATTTATTTTATCTTTTTATTTCATCCACTAAATTTACACATCCATTAAAACAAATACCGATTAACTTATCAATTTTCAAAGATATTTATTAATGGTCTTTTCTGTGTGGATTTTTTGAAAAAAAAGTTTTTTTTTTGTTTTTAAGAATGTGTCGTTGAAGTGAAGGAAAACAATTATGAATAGACATACAAAATTATCTTATTAAAAATGAATTAATTTTTTTTATATAAAAAAAATTCCAAAACGGACTAATTTGATAACATTGCAACTTGTAAGGAGCCCTAATCCCAAGATAATGGGATCAAATTCCAAGCCATACCCCAAAATTATCAGAAATTTAGGAAAAGAGTAATCTCATTAATTTTAATTCTAGAAAAGTGATAATTCCTTTTGCTTTTAATTTTCTAGAAATAAGAGAATTTCATGGGCCCGAGCCCGAAACCAATTTGATTTTGTTAGGTAGAATGATGGTCAGCATGGGACCCACCAAATAAATCATGTCGGGCCGCTGCTGGTTGAGGTGGCAGAAGTTTAGTAGATATTCATTGCTTGATTATCGCAGCCGTCGATTCGTTTTACTTTCTATACATAGGCTTTGACTCCTCTCATTTTAATTTGAGCTTTGTTTTTTCCTCATTTTTTCTTTAAATTTTCTTCATGTTTTAATAGTTAAAGTATAATCTTTCTTTCTTTAAAATAAAATACTGTAAATTCGAGGAAAAGTAATATTTAATACACATATATTTTAAATTTGTGAACAATAAAAAATGTATGCTGTTAATTGATATACAAATTGATGATGCGAATTACATCAACTAACTTCTTTTTCTTTCATTCTCTTCTTTTTCTCTCTCTTTCTTTCACATTATCAATTCGTATACAATAATATACAAATAACATTACTTTTTTTTTATATCCGTTGCCGCCGGGTCAATTTTTAATTTAGCTACATGAGTGAGTCATTTAGTTCATTTAGTTAACGATGTTAAGTACGAATTATTTTTGGTTGAGCTACAAAGAGCTTTTAATACAATAACAACTATAGTATTCTTTTATTCAAGTCTCAGTCGTGATTCTATTCTCATTTTGTAATAATTATTTATAAGATTCTCAGTGCACATATATTTTCTTATTAACAACCATTTAAGTACCTACTCTAGATTAAATGAGAATTTAATTTTTAAATGAAAGGTAGTGTTGGATTATTATTATGGGCATGCTTGAGCCTAGTTTTTTGTATAAAAAAAACATATTTACCTGTAGAACCGGTAAATACTTCTGCTACAAAAAAGGTTGTGATAAGGCGAATCCTCTTGGAAGATAGGGGTGTCTTCGGGAACGCGGACACATGTGGTGCATGGTTATTGTAGAAGCAGTTTTTTTTTTGTTGGAATCCTTTTAAAAGCATAGACTTCGGGCATTTTTTCTGTCAATGAAGGACTTTGTCCAACCTGGAGATGCAATTTGACTTACATTTTGGAATGGTAGATTGGTGGAGAATATGCGATTAAAATAAAAAATAATTTTGAATTTACGTGTAATATTATTTTATTGAAAAATGGATGATTGAAAAAAAAAACGATAAAAAATATATTTTAAAAAGAATTGGATGACCATATCATAATGCAATAGTTGTCATTTATGTATAATGAATGCAATCTCCAATATGAAAGCCGCCTTTCATGCTTGTGCCATCCCATCATTGTGTATGGAAAAGCTATGGTATATTGAGGAACACTTGGATATTATTAAACTAAAAACCAGACAAAAACGATGAAAAAGAGGACATAAATATACAGGGGGAGAGAGAAAAGGTGGGGGTCTAGTGGGCTACCAAAGACTAACTTTCCGGACTAGAAGCCAAAATTTTAAGAATAATTCTGTATGTATATTCTCCTAACACTTTCATTGACATTCTCTCTTAAATTTGGACATTGATGTATTGATTATTGTCAAAATTAATGGTGTGGATATAATCATATAGAAGTGTGTAAATCTTGATGTTAACCACAATATAAATGTAGCATGGTTAAAATTTTAAAGGTAGTGGTATTCACATCATTTTGGAGGTGTGAAGAAGGTTGTGTCAAAAAAATATTTTGATATTTGATTTATGTTTATGTTTTTGTTTGGAAAGCATTTAAATTATAAATACTTTTGATCAAATTATTTTTTATTTATATATTTTTTAGAATCTATAAATATTAGTTATTTAATTATATCTATTTATAATTTAAATCAATTATGAACAATTCCCAAAACGCCCATTAAACTCAACAATTTTTTTTTTATATGTTGGTCTAACTTTCCAAATTGTTAATGCCTATAGTTTTTTCAGTATATTCTCAAGGTGGTTACACTTTTATTCAATTTTTTTTTAATGTTTTGATTTAAAGTACCGCAATTTTTTCTTTTTAGGCACCGTTAGCGATTGAGCTCTAAAAAGGTAACTTGGGACCAACTTCCAAAAGAAACGCAATAATAGGACAATATATTCAAAGGTCGGAAATTGAGCTCTTCCCAGCCAAGTTGAATGTTCAAGAACATCTCGTAATCGTACATAATTGTTGATAAGTAATACGTAGTGAGTTACACGTAACATCACACGAGAAATGTTATACTAACTACTATCAAATTTGATCTACGTGACACAAAAGAGTTTGTTTATTTGTTTATACTTAATCTAATTTAAGCTATGATTATGTAAAGAAGTGGTTTTTATCAAATTATGAGATGAATGCATAGAATTTCAGAATCCACCTATTAATCTTTATTTGCAATTCTTGACTTATGTATATTAATTTTCTTTGAGTGTTCATAACAATTGGTAATCCATTAATTTCTAACATTCTTTTTCATGATAAAATTAAATTTATCCTAAATACGACTCGACTCGACCCGACCCTACTCCTAATCTAAATTCATATGCAAAGAGATGTTTTCAAGGCAGAGTACCTATAGATGGATGGACTTTAGACCTATCAGTTTATATACGGTGTTCATATTCGAATAGTGGTTCGAAAATTTCACCAAATTGAGTTCATTATTGCCACACATTATTTTTCCTCTACAAAAAATGGCTTTTTGGGGATAATGTTTTATTGACTTAAAACTTCCTCTATACTTTAGATGCTAGAGTATGAGGGAATGAATACTATACTAAAGCTTGACATAGCTAAGGCATATGATTGCATACACTAGGGATACATATATACTTTGTTCATTATCGCTGTGGACTACTTCTTCCGCCTGCTTTCTCAACAATTCGAGGCATCTCCTCGTATGTTGTATCGACATGGGGGTAGAACAGAACAGAGTGTAGAAAGTAAACCTTATGACATGATTATAATCGACAATAACCAGAAATAGTCTATTAGGAAAGTCATCGACTGTCTAGAGCATTACGATGGGGTATCTGGTCAGTTGATGAATAGAGACAAGAGTTGTCTTATATTACCTAGGCGGCCATCTGATATTCAGATTCGTAGGCTAGAGTTCTTAGTTGGGTTTACGCATCAGCAGCTGCCATTCACTTATTTGGGGGTTCCCTTATTTAAGGGGACCAAGATGAGCTTTCTATATGATGACCTCATTATGAATGTTAGGAATAGGATTTCAGAATGAGCTTCACAATTATTATCACATGGAGGACGGATTAATTTGTTGAGGTCTGTATTATCCTTTCTACCATTTTATCTTCTTCAGATTATGTAGCCTCCCAAGGCTATACTGATGAAATTGGAGAGTATCTTTGCGCGATTCCTATGGAATTCTAAGGATAGAGAACGCCAATTACACTAGAGGAGTTGGAAGGAGATTTGACTTCCAAGTCATGAGGTTGGACAAGGCTTCAAAAGACTAGAGGACGTGGTGGACATTTCCTTCATGAAGCTTTCGGGGTTGTTATGTTCTCAGAGATTTCTTTGGGCTTAGTTCTTACTAGGAAAATACTGTTTGGGGACACATCCATCACTTACAACAATTCCCCGTTCAGCCTCTCCTAGTACCTTCTCCGACTTTAATCAAGGACCACGAGCGGAGCCACACATTGTTGGCACTTTGGAGCCGACCAGATATTCTTCTAGTATGATAGTTGGATGGGCGATACCATATCGATGATTTTATTTTCATATAGGCAACACACATCCGTAAAGGTGCATGACTTTTTCTACAGCACTAGGTGGGATACTAGACGTTTATTATAAGCTCTTCTCCAGTGGTAGATCCTTACCTGGATCTCTCACACCACTTCTCTACAAAG